>APFE030765506.1:15673-82036 GCA_000404065.3 Pinus taeda
GGGATCCATATATAGATGTTTGTAGGTGGGTGAGTCAACTTCTAGGATTTTTATTAGTGTCCTCTCTCTGATAGTTCTCAATTCAACTTAGATATTTCATGATCTCTTACTCATCCCTGGGCGAATTCAGAGAGGCAAGTGTCACAAGAGAAGTTTCTGGAAGATTCCATGATCATCCACCTTGCAAACTGTCTCTGCCATTTGTCTACTCTTGCTCATCGCACCATACCGAAGGGCTTTCCAGTATGCATTACACTTTTTGCATGTGGCAGGTGAGATGCACCGCACCCTTAGCACTGAGCAGTCTATATGGTCCAGTTTTGACCACTTTTGAGCAGTTTTTCATGGAGAACTTCTGGGAGATGATGTAATCGACTGACCTTGCTCCTTTAGGGTATGACACAACACTTTTAGGGACTTAGAAGTGCTTAGTTTGTGGACATATGTGATTGGGGTTGCAGTACCCAAATATGTCTATAAAAGTTGCCCCCTAAAGCATGAGGTCGTAAATCTTTTTGATGTCGGGTGAAATGCTTTATCATGAGGATCCGAGGTTTTTCGAACTGGAAGGCGGCCTGTAATAAGATACAATACAATACATTATCTTCATAATATTTTAATGATCTAGCTGAGGTGGGCATTCCCATGCTCAGAATTATAAATTCATTCTCATGTACATAGGACAGACAACCGTCTGTGTGGCAAACTGATGATTCTAGTAGAGCCATCATCCTTTGGCTTGGATGATTATCTGTGCAACAATGATGTACATTTGATGTCTTTATTTTCCTAAATATATCACATCCCAGATGGAAGAAACTAGATCTGGGGTCTTCAAAACTCATTCAATCCTCGCCCGAAGTACAACTTGATCCATGTGAAGAGATGTTTTGGATTCGAACATGGAAAGACATCGCTTGATTACAAGCCAATGATGTAAGCTATAAACTGGCGCGAGAGGAATCACCGATAATGATGATGACCCTCAAGGTATGACAATACAATTCACGTGGTGTGAAAATGGGACTTGGCATTGAACACCATACAAAATCTTTCGGTCGAAGGCCATTGATGTAAACCTGTCGCCGGAAGTGAGAAACTTGCCATTGAGGCATCCAAGCTTCAAAGTACTGAAAGGGTAGTTCCTAGGTCGACTTCTTGGATAATGAGCTGATGTCGACAAGAAGTGACCCATTGTAGGAGGGCATTAATGAATCCCACATATATGACAGAAAATGGAGCAAATGATTTTGTGGAGGTGAAAACGATCTGACAATGCAGGGTTTAGGGTGGCAGTCATGAAAGAATGAAGGGTGAAGGTATTGTAGTGGATGAGACACAAGCCGGGTTGGTGAATTCTCTGAGCAACTTCTCTTGAACATATCGGTGACACTAAAATGGATTGGTAGTGTTAACCCCAAAAATGGATGGTACAGTGGACCAATGGTAATATGACCGGTGAACGGAATAACCCAACCCGACTCAATCATGGCGACGGAGTGAAAGTGTCATGTTCAAGAGCAACTTGCTACCAATAAAGTTTCTTCAAGTTTTCTTCCCAAATTTTCCCCAGTCATTGCTGACCAATACCTCTTTATTTTTGTCAAGCTTGAGGAGGATAACATATGCTTGTTCTATAATTTGCCCTTCGGGCAAACCCGTCGCTATGTTTTAACAAGCCTAGCAACAGTGAAACTCGTTCTTGTCTGCATGGACAAGTTTGTCGCTATTGATTTTAACGAGTTTAATGAAAATGATAACTCGATCCTTTTTCAATTTTAGAGAGTCTGAAAAGGGACGAAAAGAAAACTCCAGGATTCCTTTTTCATCATGTAATCCCTTAAGTCCGAAAAACTGTAAAATAATACGACAGGGATGATTTTTCAATAGTTTTAACGAGCCGAACAAGATAAGTGCTCGATCTTTTTGTGTAATGATCCCTCAGGTCCAAAAAGATTAAAATCCAGAGGAGGGATAGCACTTCTGATCACTTTAATGAGCTAGAGAGGCCAATTGCTCGACAATCTTTTCATATTTTACGAGTTAGATGAAAAGAGCTTAAAGGAGACTCGTCTTTTGAGGAACGAGTGATATTTTCGGGTAGCAGTTGGTTCCAGGTGAGGTTTGGAACTTTTCAATCATGGAAGTGTAAAGAAGATGGCTAACATCACTTGTCGTAGCTGTTCCTCAAAAGCGATAAACAATCAAATGGAGGCATATGATCGGCTAAAAAGACAGAGGTGATGGTAAGAACATGACCAGGGTTCAAAAGATGATAATTTTGCGATCGCAATGGTTATTTACCAGAGGTGGGTTCATTTTTTAATGAGATTAAACTCTGGTGGAACATATGCTCATTGCTAGGTTTATTTTTTAATAAGCTTGAACTTCGTGTAAAACTGCTCATGGCTAGGTTTATTTTTTAACGAGCTTGAACTTTGCGGAAACATTGCTCGTGATAAGTTTGCATGCCCCCATCATAATAATGAAAATCGAGGTGCATGTCCCCAAGCTTCATTGCATTCAACACAGTGGTTGGAATGAAGGCTTACCTTCAAGATCTTTGAAAGACTCGACTTGGATTTTACGAGATCGTAATCAAAGATTCGATTTGGAAAGGGATTTGTTTCATTTTTTAATGAGGTTGACACAGTAAACGAACTATCCTCATAATCCACCATATTTATAGTATTTGATAGAAAATCAAAAACTAAAGGATGATTAAGTTTGCCAGAATAATCTTTGTGGTAATCCGGAAGATGGGAATGATGGTGGTAATATTCCCATGGTGTCTCTCCTATCATCGTTGACTGAATGATTCCTTCATTTGTACAATGTACATGTGACGAAGGATCTAAAGAGGTTCCATATTCCATAGACCTATCTATCCAAACACTCGATGAGCGTTGATTTGGGTTTGCCCACTAGGCCAAGAAAATTGATTGCTACAATATTTCTAAAATGGTGATGATCCATGGTGACAAAATGTTCGGGAATCTTATGAATCTTTTAGATATAGAAGATATCATATTGCAGGTGTCCACCGTGGGTACTTTCGCCAGATTACTCGAAGGTGGTAGAGAAAAAGTACCCATCAATGTAGGGTCTTTTAGGAGGCATACTCCAATATTTTGTAGCAATTGAGAGCTTTCGTGGATCATTGGGATGCTTCCCGTAACTTGTGAACTGTTGGGGAGAAAGGTTTGTTGGTCAACGATTGTAATTCCTCCTTGGAAAGGAAATGCAATCTTTTTGAAGTATGTTGACACAATAGTAGCCATAGCATAAATCTAGGGCCTTCCCAGTAGGATGTTGTAATCGAGGTTTCCATCGATAACTTCAACATCAATTTCTACTATTTTGCCCCCTTGTTCAACTTGCAAGTTACTTAAAATCCCGTATGGAGTGTACATTCATCCATCAAATTCTTTTAATGTCTTTGACGATCGCGACAAGGGTGGGGAGCCTAAAGTTTTCCAGCAACTCATTGACATAATACATGTAGATGCCCCCTCACCAATAGTTGTTCGATGAATAGTTTTGTTGAGGGCTTTCACTTGGATGAGGAAAGCGGGTTGAGCTGGTACCTGAGGTTCATATCCTTTATGATTAAACGCCACAGGATTGGAATATACTAGGTCAATCCCACCTATTGCTAATAATAGAGCCTGCTTCTGGAAGGGGCTAGTTTGTAGTACCTCAAGTGTTGACATAGCGGACGGCGATTGGGCTAGGTCCTCTAATATATTATAATTCTATGCTACTCTAGCATGAGGATTAAATGTCGATTTGTGTACTACTCCCTTTGGCGGCTTTATCGTTAGCTCAAGAATGATGGGTGGCACAACTTCGGTCGAAGTTGTTGTCGAACTACTAGGTTGATCAGTAGCCTTGTTGTTCAATAGCTGTGGATTCCCGTAATATTTATTCCTTGTCGATATCAAAGGATCATTTTGTTGTTTTGAAATGGAAAACATAAGCACTTGGGATGGGGAAGCATTGTCACTAGCAACCAAATTGGTTCCTGGGTTTGGAAATGGATCAGTCAATACCATTGAGGTTTTTGAATTCTTAAAGAACTTTTTAAGCTCAACTTTATGTGGAAAATCTTTCGTCTAATGATCCTCATCGCATATAAAGCATGGATGACTGGGTTTCCTTTCCCCATAAGGGTTTGCAAAAGATTTTTTAGGAGACAAATCATCCTTTTTCTTCTTTTTTCTTTTCCCTTTCTTCTTTCCCCTTGGTTGCTTCGGTTCTTTGCCCTTGTTAGTCTACATGGCATTAACCTCTGAGGCAAGGAGTTCTTCATTTGCATTTTGACCAGAAACCATGCGATCTTTCTTAGATGTAGCCTTTGCAGTTTTTGTGGTCGTCGTACCTATCATGCCATCACTAGCATGAGAGTCTTTGTTTGATTTAGGAGGAAGAAGAACGGAAAACTCTGGTCTAGGAGCATCAAGGATTTTGCCTTAGAGCATGCCAGACTGAGTATAGATCATGTCTAGATATTGCACATGAGCAATAACTTGCTCTTCAGTGATGACTCCTCCCTTTGCGACATCTTCTGTAATAGAAGGTAACAATGACTTAATAAACCATTAAGCTAGTAGCTGATTAGGAACATATGTTTTTACCATTCTACGACGACGTCTCCACTCATCAATATGATCAGATATGTGAGTGGCTGTCGTTTGCTTGAAATTGGTAAGAAGCTCCATTCCTATTTCATACCTTATGGGTAATTGAAAATGGGTTAAAAAGGTCGTGGCAAGGACACTGAAGTTATTGAATGTAGCTCTAGGAAATTTGATGTACCATTTTTCTGCCGAACCAGTTAACGTTTGCTGAAAAAGGCGAAGCCTAATCGAATCATTGTTGAGAGTGTTGGACGAACACCATAGATGAAATGTCATCACATGATTCGATGGATCTTCACCTGAATTTCCGTTGAAGTTAGGAATATCTGACGAAAGTTTATGAGGAATCATCGGCCACCAAGGGGCATAAGCAATTGGATCATTTGTTAGCTGATTTAGATTTGGTAACTCTAAAGTCGCCATGAAGTGCAACTGTTGATTCAGGTTCGGCGAAGCATACCTAGGATAAGATGGGATTTCCTGAGCAGTGGGTCTTTGCATACTAGCATAATGTATTTGATGCTGATAACTTTGGTAAGGTTGATGGGCATAATCATTATGATATGATTGATGTTGACCGTTTTGAATATACGGCTGCCCATTACCCACAAAGCTTTGTTTCTTAGGTCCTCAGTAGGCTTGTTAGAATTGCGGTTGTTTATATTGCACTAGCCATGGCTACGAGACCATTTGATGTTCACTAGTACTATATGTTTGACCAAGATGAGGGGTAATAGTACCCGTTTGAGCCTAGGTCGCTCCAGTTAAGGAGCCACTAATCGGTAATTGTTTTTGTGTCATGGAGACAAGAGGGTGTTGTATTATGACCTGAGAAACTTGAGGTTGGCATACAATAAGCAACGCTTGCACTTGCGACACCGTCATAATAGCTGGTGTAGTGGGGATATTCGACACAGGTAAACTTGGTTGCATTGAATATACAACTCTTGGTTGTTGAGGTAGTATTGGCACCCAACCACTGGATGTAATTCCAGCATGACCAAAATTCTGTTGTGAACTCTCATATGGTTTTTCTCCCAGAGGGAACAATGGAAGGGCATTTTGCCCCCATATGGCGGCAATCCAGTGTCCAAAGGTAAGATTGGCCTCTGGAGACTGGACTACCCAAATTGATACTGTTGCGAAGGATAAATTTGCTGAGACCCAACGTAAGAGATTCCAGATATCATTCCGGACGAACAAACGGGAACTGACCATACTGTCAAAATAGTCCCTAGGTGGACTCCATCTAGCGGTTCAGAGCTAGTTGGGACAGATGGTACACCAGCGAACATTGTTGGAGTAGCAATAGGAGGTTTTGTTGCTGCTGCGTCAGATGACACAGTCCTAGATGTCGACGGTTGTTCAGACATATCGAGCTTATCCAAAATATTTCCTAGTGATTCTACAGGAACTTGCAATGAAGGGAGATTGGCTTCTACCGAAGAAGGATATAGGGTGATCCCAGTTCCAAAATGGAATGGAGTACTGGCTGGAAGATCCTCCACAATCTCTTCTATAGCAATCAATCCAGGTGGGAGAGGTATACCGCCAAGTCTGTAAAATACTTCTAGTGCCAAAGAAGGTGTAGGCTCTACAACGACAGATGTTGGAGGGTTAACACCTTCCGAATCAGCCCTAGATGGAACCGATTCAGGAATAGAAGTGTTCACCATTACACTAGGATCAGTTCTAATGTCCTCTTGTGACTGCGGAAATTCTTCCGTAGAGGCAGGGATACTAGAAATGGCTGGAATAACTGGAGGCTTGAGGATGTTGGAAGAAAAGTTTCAAGCAAACCAGGGGACTTTGACCCAGTTAAACGAGTTCACTTGGCCCGAAATAGTTTCCTTTCCGGATTCAAAGATGGTTGACTCGTTAGTCTCCATGAACGATGGGGTTTCGATTAACTTTCTTCCACGATTGCCGATTACTTGATCAACTCAAAATAAAAGGGAAATATGTGATTCTGAATTAAACGAATTTTAGATGCTTTGACACAACTTGATTTTTCAGTTTTTAAGAGTAGAGAAAACGCTAAAGATTACTCTAGTTGCCTTCTATTTCTAATGAGCCTGAAGTGACAAGTGCTCAGATGGACCTTTTCTTTTAAGCAGTTTGAAAAGGAACAAAAGAGACTACTCTTGAAATCTAGACAGAGGGATTACCAAACCAATCACAAAACTGTAGAATAATTTTTACGATACGATAGTCAATCTTCCTTAATGTCATGTTCAGTGCATTGTGATCGATAGGACGGAAGACACAACTTCCTAAGGATAAAGGGTATAGCCTATTGTGGTCTCCCAATATATACTCGACGGTACGTGGGAGCACAAGTCCATACTAGCACTTTCCATCTCAAAGAGAAGGAATCACCCAAGCTATGATGAAAGCGATAGTTACTAGGCTTTACGACACAGGAATACATCTCTAGCCTAGACTTCTAAATGTTGCGCGTTAGGTTCCAAAGCGTTTTTATGTTCATTGAATTTATTTTACAGATGATCTTTCTTAAGAAGTTTTCTTTTAAAGTTCACCATGTGATGTAGATATACAATTCCTAAATATGCAATCTAAGATGATAAATAGTCATTTACTCTTCTTTTTGCAATGAAAATCCTAGCTACTAAGGAAAGAGAAGTGAGATTCTTTCAACATAGAGCAAGGAGCACACACTAGATGCATTGTCCTAAATCAAAATCAACAAGCACTCTAAATGAAAATGCACATGCATGTATTTTTTTTCCGCTTTCTTAATGTGTGAATAACAAAAAGAATGCTAAGTACAAATCTGAATTATCTTTTCTTTCAAAGCGACAATACTCACAATTTTCCCTTCAAAATACGAAAGGAAGACAAAGACGACACTTTGCGATTTCAAATTGAAAACTGCTTTTGACACTTGAAATACTATTAATTCAAATCAAATACAAGAGTAACAGTATAATCGACCATCAACAAGAGTAGGATTCTTTTGTTTGACTGAAAATGACACTGGCGACACTTCCAAATCAAAAGACGATAGTTTGATTAAGCTACTTCTTTGTAAAGGAGAACTGTAAATGGTGAACAATACATAAAAACATTCACAATTCTTTGTACAATGGAGGTTGAATAATGCAAAGGAAGGGAGTTTCAATAGTGGTATACTAATCACAGACAACAAAACTCCTGAATAAAGCTTAAGAGAAGAAAAACCAAAATCTGGAGGCAGAAACAGTCTTATCTAATCATAGCACCTGTAACATAGGGTGCTAGGGTAATCCAGATGGCCAAAAGGAGAAGGTGTGATGGTCTAGGGATGAGACTTTAACTTGGCTTTTGGTCACAGTTTGCAGCTTAGTTCAGGTATTTATGATGAGCTAATGATAGTCAGTGAATACAAAGCATAGGGGCTGATCTAAAGAGGTTACTTGAGCCACCATGAGGGCAACTAGGATGCTTGCAAATCAATTGTTCAGTTTATAAACAAAACCCGGAGATGGACTGAAGCAACATTGATCTACTTCGCACTTGCATAGCAAATGCAGTTCGAAGGCTAGCTGGCTTAACTTCAGGCTCCATCTGTAGTTTATAAAGCAAACAAATATAAACAAGAAAACAAGCTATTCGCTTCCCAGTGGAGTCGCCATTTTGTTATCGAGAAATCTAGTGTCCATTCAGAGCTGCTAATCCCACTAAGATGGGTAGCTATCTTAGAAACAAGCAAAGTAAAGTTACTTATGTTTTCCTTTATGAGAAGTAGACGAGAGAGAAGCAGAGAGTACCAACCTCAGTCTTTTGCTTGGCTCCTTGCTTGTTTCCTCTCCCCTTTGACAGATCTTTGCCACTCCTTCCTTGCTTGTCTGACTTCAAAGAACACCTGTAGAGTCAAAGCAGCATAACACCATAAAAGCATAGAGATATAAAATCATAAGCAATATAGGATCAGATATATATTGACCACACAAATGCATATATCAACTCAGATATACAAGAATGTGGAGGAAAATTCAAATAACTTTATTGATAGAAAGAGTAGAAGAGAGGATTACAACCCATTGATCTGACCCGGAGTCATCCTCCCAGCATGAAAGCCTTTCTTCACCTCATGAAAAGCTTATATCACCCAACACTATGATGTTCCACAAAGAAACCAACAACACTTCCTTACAAGATGCAAAATTCTAGCCTCTGGATCTCTGGGATGAGGGATCCATATATAGATGTTTGCAGGTGGGTGAGTCAGCTTCTGGGATTTTTATTAGTGTCCTCTATTTGATAGTTCTCAATTCCACTTGGATATTTCATGATGTCTTACTCATCCCTTGGCGAATTCAGAGAGGCAAGTGTCATAGGAGAAGTTTCTATAAGATTCCATGATCATCCACCTTGCAAACTGTCTCTGCCATTTGTCTACTCTCGCTCATCGCACCCTACAGAAGGGATTTCCAGTATGCATGGTACTTTTTGCATGTGGTAGGTGAGATGCATCACACCCTTAGCACTGAGCAGGCTGTATGGTCTAGTTTTGACCAATTTTGAGTAGTTTTTCATGGAGAACTTCTGGGAGATGATGTAATCAGTTGACCTTGCTCCTTTAAGGTATGAAGCAACACTTTTAGGGACTTAGAAGCCCTTGGTTTATGGACATATGTGATTGGGGTTGCAGTGCCCAAATATGTCTAGTTCAATGTGGACCGCCTTCGGCCATACTTTCCACCATTGCTAGACACATCCGACATTGCAGAACAACTCACACCCACAGAATTAAATCCAAATTGCATGAAACAAGTTGCAACTAATCAGATCATGGACACACAGATTAAGAACACTTGCCAAGAATATCCAACTGTATCGAGTTGTCAAAGCAGGCCAACTCCTTCACAAGGGCAAGTGGCTCACTAGGGACCAAGTTCAATAAAAGTTTCCTCATCTCATGGAGGAACTGAACCCAATGGGGACCACTGCTTCCTAAGGGGGGAGGAATGATCCAAGTGGATATTGGTGGCCACCTACCAAGTCCACCTATAACCCCACCATTTTTTCTCTCATCATTTTTCAGTTTCCTTAATTGTAGCACAACTTACTATTTTTAGCAATTTTTCGGGTCCCAAACTTCCGATGCTATTTTGAGGCCCTAAACGACATTTTTTTGGGAAATCTGGGGGCAACATGGGTCTATGGATTGATATTTCTCTTCCCAAAGTGGTAGTGCTTGGACCAATTCTTCTAACGAGCTATTGTACGTGTCAAATGGAGATCGTATGCCAAAGTTACGACTGTGGAAAGTTGATGTACCAATTTACCCAAACGGTGCCCACAATTTGGTGTTTCATCGTCTAGGTTTAGGTTTTGGAATGTTAAGGGTTTTCCATTGTTTCTCAACAATAAATAGGCCTTCAAGCCTCATTGTAACATAGTTCAAAGGCATGTAGCCACCACATCTCTTCTCAAAGATAACCCACCATTGCCCTAGCTGGTTTATTTCCATTTCTGTTGTAAGCATATTTCAATATTTTACAGTAATGAAATGAAGTATTATTTCTGCTACATCTTTTTGTATATGGTTATCTCTATATTTTGTTGCATTCCCATTTAAGTCTGAATTAGTGGTATCAGAGCGGTCTGCTTTTTCTCTGTTTTTTTTTGCATGTCCCCAACGAGGTTAGGATATAAGGAGTTAGGGCTTGAACTGGTCGAAGCTTTGCAAGACCAGCCTTGGAAATCCCGACGGCCTCCCATGGCGGATGAGAAGAAAGACGAGGGGGTAGGAGATCCTATCAAAATCTCGCTCGAAGAAGCCCTCGAGTGACAACGAAGCACGATGATGGACAACTTTTCCCAAATCTTTCAGCAGCTACCCAGAGGTGATGCATCGGCTTCCAACAGCTACTCCGGAAACGCCACAGTTTAAGGTACAAGTTAATTTTGAAATCCCCATATTCAAGGGTCAGATAGATGCAGATGCCATAGATAAATGGTTAAATCTGTTGGAGGGTTGTTTTTCTCTCCATGAATTTTCGAGTCGGGAAAATATTGTTTTCACTCTTCTCAAAGCAACCCCCCATGACAAGGACTGGTGGGAAACCTACTGCGAATAGAAGGATGAAAATGTCGGCTCACTATTTTCAGCTGCACCCACCTGGAATTCAATCTAGGATGCCATTAGGAAGCAAGGCCTCTATACCACGCTACCTACCCCTAGTCGACCTTGGGAATCCATCTCCATGGATTACATGTCAGGCCTTCCTTCCACTAAGCATGGAAATGACTGTGTTTTTGTGGTCATCGACAGGTTCTCGAAGATGGCCATTGTGGCGGCTTGCAAGAAGAATATCACAGCAGAGGTCATTGCTAAACTCTTCTTTCAACGAGTGACGGTGCACTTTGGGATCCTCATCTTAGATCGAGACAATCGGTTCCTCAGTACATTTTGGTCCAGTCTCTGGTCAATGTTGGACACCAAACTCACTAAGTCCACAGCTTTCCATCCTCAAACTGATGGCGAGACAGAGGTTGTCAATATGATGACTATACACATTCTGTGCATGTACAACTTAAAAAATCCACGCACATGGGGTGAGAGCCTCCCCTATGCTCAACACAGCTACAACAAAGCTCTTCATAGTGCAACTGGCCACAACCCTTTTCAGGTGGGCTTGGGATTTCAGCCATTATGCCCCATTGACGTGGCCATACCACTTGCAGCTACTTACACAGATTTGGCTCATGTCCAGTCTGAAACAAATAAGGCAACTAGCTTCATTGAGCACATCCAACATATTCGCCAGAAGGTCCATGACATTATGGAGAAATCAAATACCAAGTACAAGCAGTGACATGATCAACACCGGGTGCCACACATGTTTCAGGTGGGCCATAAAGTCTGGTTGCATTTGCAAAAGGAACGCCTTACTAGAGCCTATCGAAAACTAAGACCAATCCGCTATGGTCCTTACACCATTACTAAGGCTGTGGGAGACAATGCATTTGAGCTCAGCATTTGTCCATTCCTTGGCCTACACCCAGTGTTCAATGTGGACCGCCTTTGGCCATACTTTCCACCATTGCTAGACACATCCAACATTGCAGAATAGCTCACACCCACAGAATTAAATGCAGATTGCATGGAACAAGCTGCAACTGATCAGATCATGGACACACAGATCAAGAACACTCGCCAATAGAATATCCAACTGTATCGATTTGTCAAAGCTAGCCAACTCCTTCACTAGGGCAAGTGGCTCAATAGGGACCAAGTTTAGCAAAAGTTTCCTCATCTCATGGAGGAACTCAATGCAATGGGGACCATTGCTTCCTAAGGGGGGAGGAATGATCCAGGTGGATATTGGTGGCCACCCGCCAAGTCCACCTAGACCCCCACCATTGTTTCTCTCAACATTTTTTGTTTCCTTAATTGTAGCACAACCTACTATTTTTAGCATTTTTTCAGGTCCTGAACTTTCGAAGTTGTTTTGAGGCCCTAAACGACGTTTTTTGGGAAATCTCGGGGCAACATGGGTCCATGGACTGATGTTGCCCTTCCTAAAGTGGTAGTGCTCAGATAGATCTTTCTAATGAGCTATTGTACGTGTCATATGGAGATCGTATGCCAAATTTACGACCCTGGGAAGTTGATGTACCAATTTACCCAAACGGGGCCCACAGTTTGGTGTTTCATCTTCTAGGGTCAGGTTTTGGAATGTTAAGGGTTTTCCATTGTTTCTCAACAATAAATAGACCTTCGAGCCTCATTGTAACATAGTTCAGAGGCATGTAGCTGCCACATCTCTTCTCAGAGATAAGCTACCATCGCCCTGGCTGGTTTATTTCTATTTCTGTTGTAAGCATATTTCAGTATTTTACAGTAATGAAATGAAGTATTATTTCCATTGCATCTTTCTGTATATGGTTATATTTGTATTTTGTTGTGTTCCTATTTAAGTCCATATCAGTATGATAGGCACATCAAGGACAAAGTTTTTCTAGAAGGGGATTGGGCCTTACTATATGACTCTGGTTTCATGGATTTCAAATGAAACTTGATGATAAGGTGGTTCGTCCCATACCTAATAGAGAAATGCCATGACAATGGAGCTATTCAAATCAGGACCATTTATGAGGAAGGAATTCGCTTTTTTCTCAATAGCTACATATTGAAGGTGTACAAAAAACCTATGTCTAAGAAATAATTCATCACAACCATGAACAAAGAGGTTGATGTGATTGGAAGTGTCGTAGCTTCCAAGTCACAACATTTTTAGATACTATTTTTTGAAATAAAATAAAATATGATGAAATAAAAGGCCTCGATGAAAACCTTTATGAGGCATCTGAGACTAACTACTGGGCTGAAAGCATCCCTAAGATAGCCTAGGAGTAAAGAAAAAGAGAACCAAAAATAAATATCCCTAGGTGAAAACCTCTCTTAAGGCACTCAAGGTAGTATTACAGGTTTAAAACCTCCATTCAGGCAGCATGTGTGTCTCAAAAACAAAAAGGAGAAAAGGAAAAAATAAAGAAAATAACAAAGGAGAATTTTAGGACATGGATCCACAAGTGTTTGTTAATTATTTTGTCATTTTGCAGGTTTGAGGACAATGGCGAACTCCAAAGCTGCAGGGCCAACATCTGCAGGATTCCATCCACTTCTCTCTCCATCCACTCCATATCCTCCATCCAAACCCATGTTCTCACCACTCTCCATCATCATAGTGGCTAAAACTCAAATTTTAGCCCCTCTCTAGATTGCTACAAGAAGACTGTAATTTCTATAGGAAGATCCCGAAAAATTATAGGTAGGGATTTGAATGAGAAGACCACCAAGCATGACCTTTCTAAAGGTAAATCAGGTTCTCCCACCTTAATCCACTACCCATCCATCATCCATACATCCCAGTTCACAAGAGAATTCAATATCTTTCAAAAGTAACCCTCCACTCTGTCTCATCCAAAAAATTTATTGGAAAAACACAAAGTACATTCTCCCCATTTTCACAAACCTACACTATTCAGTTAGGGCCCTAACATCATTCTCCAAGCCCTCTACACCCTTTTTCATCACTCCCATGCAGTTAATAAACATTGGAAGAGAAGAAAAGGGCTGATATAAGACTTTCCTATAGCAACCGTTGCAACCATTACAAAAAAACCATAATCCTAGTTTCTTCCTCCTTCAAGTAGAAGGGATGATACCAATTCATGATGCATTATTCCATTCTAAACAGGACTCTCCAGTAGCAGAAACAACAACACATGGGACATCAACAAAGGACCTACACACATAGAAACAACAATAATAAAGCACCCTAAGGAGATATATATAGGAACAAATACAACATAGAAAGACAACTCCCTTGGTGATAATGCATGGTCTAACAATCCAACATGCACAACCCTGCATCAATCAATCACAAGGTAGGAAAAGGTATGGCAACCTCTCTTCTTCTACCTATGCATAAATAATGAAAAATGCATGAATGTCTATAAGAGTTATTTTTATAAGCTGAAGGTGGCCTATTAACTTGGCCACCCTCATTCAGTAAAAAACGTGATTTTGAGCCCTCCTGCAATTTGGAGGTATCATATCAAACAATTCAAGATCAAATAGAGTGGGTGATGATTGTGGGGAATGAGAGAATGATCAGTGCAGGTGGGGATAACAATCTAAAAATCGAAACATCATGCCTCTTCTAGGTTAGTAAAGTGCTCCAAGCCTAAGCCAAAAGTAGCATATTATGTATGAAGGCTCAAATTCTCTTGCATCTACACTCATTTAAAAAATAGTTGAGGTAAGAATGAGTCTGGGGACCCATTTAGGAGAGATGAACCCTACTTTACCATTTCTACAAGAGATATCTACATGAAGCTACAAAAAGCTACAAGAAGCTATAGGAACCCCGAGAAATTGCTACAAGAAGCCTCAAAGGGTGAAAGAATGCTACCAAGGTTTGATATGGTCTCCAATTATCCTTATCTCGGGCTATGTGGAAAAATTAAGTGCACCCTCTCATTCATCTATCCATAAATTGTATGTTAGTGCACCCTAAATTCTAGAGGAAATATCATCCATATTATGAATTCAAAGAACTTGCCTGGGTGTAGAATAGAAGGATTATAACAAATTGGAATCAGCTAGGAATTTCAACTCTCTACTTCCACTAAATTAGACATTAGAACTATTACAGGAAGCATCTAGGCTCCTTCACCTAGTTGAAAATAGAGAAAACAATGGGAGGGGGATTCAATAGAAGGGAGCCTATAGACACTTAAAGAATTCATCATCACCCTCTAGTATTAGAAATTTTTAGAAGAAATCTTTGGTTAGGCTTCTTTGAACTACTGAAAGGATATGATGATGACATTAAATATGAATTTTCCATGGCCCTAAACTCTCAAACATGAGTTAGTGCCACCATTGTGGTGACGGGATTAGTTATTTCAATTAGTGCTAATATAATTAGCAGGGTGACAACCCTTCCCCTAGGGATCCAATGGTGAAAAACCTATTGAAGAGAAAAATGAAGTTAGGAGGGAAAGCCTACCCCATCCATGGGATTAGGTGGCCTACCATATCCTAAAATTCATCTCCTATGAAGGAAGTCTGAGTGAAATCTATGGCTTCCATTTCAAATTTCTCCATGAACTAAGGTTTCAAATAAAATTTCCCCTATACCAAAGACTCTATGTACCACATTTTCTCCTACATTCCATCAAATAAATGAGTCAAAAGCTGAGGGAGAGCAGTACCAACACATGGGCCACCATGGCCTCATCAAACTAATTGTGGTATATGCTTTAAATAAACTAAGGATCCCTCTCCCCTGGTCAAAATTCATGGATATGGACAGAGAAGCCTTCATTGACACTCAAGCCCTCACACCAGGTGAGACCCCAATCTCTAGTGTTGAAGGAAGAGAAGGGAAAGATGAAGAAGAAGAGGCAGAGGTAGAAGAGGAAAGAGAGGCCGAGGTAGAGAAAATAGAGGAATACCCATAGTAGGATGAAGAAGCAGAGAAATATTAAGATGAAGAAGAAGAGGAGGAGAAACAGGAAGAACCAAGCTTTAAGAAAACTACTGCATCTAGAGAAGAAGGGGTATCCCCAGAGCAAACAATTTTATCTCCAGAACCCACTGAAAAAGAGATAGATGCTACCTTGGCTACCTTGAGCACACAGGTCAAACCCAAGAAGAAAAAGGGAAGGAAAAATCCCCTCTACTTTAAAACTAGTAAAATCACCAAGATTAGGTAGGGAAGGCCTCAAAATCCCACAAATACCCCTATAACAATTGAAGAATCCCCAAGTAGAAAAGTGGAGGTGGGTCCCACTGAAAGAAAATTTGAGAAGGTCACCTCTACAGAGACCATATCAAATATTCCCATGGCTTATGTGAGTAGGCCCATCAGTAGATCAACCTACTCTAAATGACTCAGTACACCTGTCACTCTCCAATGAAAAGGAAAAGGGAAGCTACAAGAAAAACAGAGCATGCTACAGGAAAAACAAATCATGATACAAGAAGAGTAGAAGGTGCTACAAGAAGAGAAAGAGGAGATACAAGAGAGGGTAGCCTCCCCAAAAACATTTGAGAAGGACTTCCCAAAGCTACAGGAGGCTTGTCCATAGCCTATTTTGAGCTCCTATTATAAATTCATTCAGGGAGGAAGAGTTATTTCCCAAAAAATTGCAAACCCACACTTTTTTGAACTTGAAGCAGAATGAGGGAGGACCCACATATGGATGCATATTTCCAAGTCCAAAAAGGTGGAATATGGGGGCCTCATGGAAGAGAAGGTCCTTGAAATGGGAAAAGAGTTGAGTAAGATAAGAGTGAAAGAGGCCATAATGAGGGAACAACTATAGGCATAAAATAGATGGTCGAGGGAGAAGCTGTAACAAAAGGAGACCCAACTGGCCATAATGGAAAGCCTCTCCATGGAAGCACTAGAGTGAAAACATCCCTCCAAGTGTTATGCACTATTTCTCAAGGAGAAGTGGATTTAATTCCAAATCAAAACCCTAGCACAACATGGATCCATGCCATTTCAAGAATATAAGAAATTCATTGAATTATGTGACCAAAGTAGCATAGAAGACAAAGAAAAGTTGAGTGAGTTCTACATGCACAACCTCACCTTAACTAATATGAATGTTCGAGATCCCAATGCAAGCTGGGGGACATGCAACTGATGGATCTATCATCTTGGATGAACCATGAGGAAACCAGGGCTGAGGAGGTAAAGAAGATTATGGTAAGGGAAGAAAAAGAACAACTATATATCAGGGTAGAGTAGATAATCCATATGGATATCATCAGTAATCATAGCATCATCTCCAATGATGTTGATCTAGCACCCAAGTACCTTTCCACACAATAACAACTCATTTCACATTTTGAGGATACCTTCAAACTCTTAGGGCTTGAGAGCCAACAAGCATGCCAAAGAAGATGGAATCCTCTACACTGTAGTCTCCAGATCAAGGAGTGTCACTCTCTTGAAAGGTTGAGGAATGCTTTGGAAAGGACAACCCTATACAGAAAAAGCATGCAAAGATTAAAGGTCAACTAGATTGGACTCAAGATCAGTCCATCTTTGCTGTTAGGCCTACACGAAGCAAGGAACGAAGAGGAGGAAAGGAATTAGTGGAAAAACATAGAAAATAATGCAGGCTTCTATCCTCAAGAAGGGACACCACCTTAAGAGCCTTGGCATGTCAGAGAGGCCACCAGGGCCATGAAGGACATGGACATAGATCACTGACTTTCTCAGAGGATGAGAAATAGTTTCCATAGGGGGGTGATGATGAGGCCCATCAATAATTATATGTTAAGGGTCACAATTCCATCCTCGAGTGTTGGCTTAAGGGGACCTGACCCAAGTTCAGAGTTATTCGCGCCAACCAACAAAATCCCAACTTCTAGCCCTTTCGGAAACAACCTGTGTAGCCTAGGTTGCAGACTCACCCAAAGTAGTATTTGGGGATCCTATAACCATTTTTATGCATCCAAAGGCCTGTGTGATGGTCTTCCCGAGGATCTATAGCTAAGATCTGCCTTCGCACAGATCTATTCCTTATGACTATAAATTTTTGCAACTCTATTAAGATGACCTCCAGACCTTCACGAAGGTGTTTGATTGTACTTAATAGGCATAAAAGAGACAAGTTTACTACTTTTGTGTAATAAATTAGGTATTCTCCAGCCTTTATACCTCCACACAAATCTACCCTTTTTGAACAGTAAACTATAGAAACTCTATATTACATCTTTCCAATCTCCACGAAGGAGGTTAATTATACTTAATATGTATAAAAATTACAAATCTATCCTTTTCGCACAAAAATAAAGCATTAAGTCATATAAATCAGATCATTGAGAGAAGATGCATAAGATTAACAGAAATAAAGAACAAGGCACCGATGCAATAGATTCGATTCAAAAAAATCTTTATTAGATTTAGAATATAGTTACAAACCCTTTCCACCCTACACATCCAGCTGCAAGGGCCCATGCACTCACCTGCGGACTTACCAAGGTCCTCAAGCACTCAGCTGCATGAGTCTTCCCCTTTCACCTAAGTATATGAAACAAAATTTTCCTACCTCAGAACCTTGCCCTTCCAATGATTCTCTATCAAGTTCTACTTTAGACTCACTATGACTCAACTATATATAGTTTTTTCATTACAATACCATGGCCACCGGCCGATGGTTGAATCTCAAAACTAACCGATCACCTACCCATACAAGGGACTAATGTCCCTTTGAATCTTACTTAGATTCGTTCTCTTCATCCTTATTTCACGAAGACATTATGTTCTTTTACACAAACTATTACAAAACTGTCAAAACTTTACCCTAGGGACCTTATCCCAACACGCCCCCAACACAAATATGGTGGTTCAGCGAATCACTCAGCTGGTTGCTCCACTTTCTGGCAGAGTTCACTGAACTCCATCTTCAATTCAAGGTCCGCTATGCTTTATACAATGCCCTGTTGTGCTTCCTTCACCAGCTTCTATGTAGTTGGCCCCTCCATCATGAGGCACATGGTTCTCTACGTCTACTAGAAAGTTTTCAGCTTCTCTTAGATAGCTAGAGTAACCTGGCTTGCTTCCTCTATCAATGGCTGAAGCTAAGCCTTCAAAACTTTCTCCTTATGTTGCAGCTCCTCAACCTGTGCCTGAAGCACCTACATTTCCTGTAAGCGTGCGAAGTGCTGGATTGGCACCAAAGTGCGCATAATCCCCCTAATCTCATTGATTTTGTGTTGTTCCTCTTTGACCTCTATACCCAGTCTTTGCAAATTTGAGTCCTCCTGCAAAGTGATCCATAGCTCCATTGGATGTTCAAAGAGAGAATGGAATTTTGTGACTGCACTATCCAAGGGAGTAATATGTTCCCTGATTGTTCCGTCGCACTTCTCCCTAAACTCTTGCAGAGTAGTCAGTTGTAGCTTCAATTATAATTCTAAGATCTTCATCTGGAAGTCGAAAGTAACTTGGGCTACCTCTTCTTTCAACCGTCACACTACAAGGGCCAATTTTAAAACCTTTGCGGATGTGGCCACATCCTCTAGAATGTGTAGCTTCGATATTGATTTACATGCTTGTGTAATTGTTGCTTCTAGGCTCTAGATTCATGCTTCAAGCTCTTCTTTCTCCTTAAGAGCCTGAACCTTCTTAGCGAATATCTACTCATTGTTTGTTTTCACTTCACTTATAACTGTTATCATGTGCTACTCTTTCATCTGATACCCCCTGATGAAGCGCGTGGAGGGTTAGAAGTGGCAGGAAGGCTAAATTCATACCCACTCCCTTGATCTTTCCAAGTTGGACATTGTCTTCCTTTGACTCTGCGCATAATGTTCCTTCTGGAAAGGAAATGACTCTGAGATCCAGGGTCCGTTCTAGTTCCAAGGTTCTCATGTTCGATTGTTGTAGGCTTTCTTGAACCCCACTCACTTGTCCAACACTTGCCTAAATTTTTCCTGTCTGAATCTACAACTCGCGCAGATCCTTCTGGACACTCCAGGCCAGCATCTGCATGTATTTTTGCTCAAACTATTTCCATATTTATGTTGTGGTATCTCACACCTTGTCCCCAATTTTGTCAAGGTTCCCTTCTGTGAGGACCATTGGGTTAATGCGTGCTTGCTTGTCTGACTTGTGCTTTTTCTCTAGTCCAACAGTGGTCTCCTTTTGTCACTTCAATAGCCTAAAGGGACTACTTTGTACCTCACCCTTGCCTCCTTCTTGCTCAGACAATTATTGTTCTTTAGTATGCTTAGAATTCAATGCTTCGACTTCCACTGTGTCCTTTTTAGTAGCACATTCTTTCTCACCACATTCTTTTTTAGGCATTGTCTTAGCAGCAACATCCTTCTTCTTTTGAGTGACCTTATCATGTGCTTCTTCTTGCTCTGCCTCTTTCTTCTTCTGCTCAGCTATTGCCTACACAGAAGAGATTTCTCTACCCTTATTGGTACATGCACCAACATCTGTGGGTTGTGGCCACTCTACTAGCCAACTCCCCAGAATATCCAACGCATTTGTCTCTGAAACTAGGTATGGAAATGTGTGCTAGATCTACTTAGGGTCTCACCTTACCTGAATAGGGACATTATGGAAGTTGGCCTTAAACTCCACGAAGGCCCTCAAATTCTCAAAAAAGGTTGGTGAAAACACTGGTTTGTGACTTATCACTATGCAAAGGTCCATCTCGACCAAAATCCAGAAAACTTTGGACTCCATGATCCTCTCTGGATCCTTTGTCATCCATAATGAAGCAAACTTTGCTACCTCTGGTAAATCTTCCTCCTGTGGAGGGAATTGACTATCCTCCGGTAGTCACCATGCAACTAATACAATCAGCAACAAGAACCAGGCATAATGAAATTCTTTTCCCTCCTCCTATGCTTCGTGGTAGTTTGTTAAGAACTCCTTGCAAACGTACTATGCCCAGCTATACTACACCCCCTTTATGCATTGTTCAACCAATGAAATTACATGTGTCGAAACCTCATCTGTGCAACATTTTCTCATGATCTTCCCGACTAAAATTTGAGTGGCATACTGTACCACTTGGTCTTGAATTTGTTGAAATATGGCAAAAAGAATATTCCAATTTCATTTTTCCTTGAATGCAATTGTGAATTAAAATCGAATTTAGTCTTAAAAGCTACTTGGAAATAATTAATTAATTTATTTTAAATTAATTAGTTGGATAAATTCAAGTTAGAAGTCTTTCTGAAGTCATGCAAGAGTTATCCCTTAACTTAAGGAGAAAGATTGGAGTTTTTATTGAATTGTAATTAGTTAACTCAGTTTACTGAGTTAAGTCCAGTTAAATTAGTTCCAACTATTTGAGAACTAATAGTGAGTTAACAGTCAGTTGATGCATTAATGCACTCAACTAGTGCTACTCCAGTTAACTGAAGATTCCCTCATCAGAAACTCATGCATGTCTATTCTAAGAAAGACCCAGTTGAGATTAATGTTCAAGGACTATGTACTATCAGTTTCATGTGTTTTCTCATGGAGAAAACTCATGCATGCAGTCAAGGATTTATCCTTGAGGATTGCATAGTTTTGAAGAGATTTTTCCACTTGGTAATGGGAAAAACATCCATAAGGAACAGTGCAAGGAAATAGGAGCTTGGAGGGCAGAGAGGAAGGCTAAAGAGAAGCCAAGATTTCCTGTGAGCATCTGTGAGGATTGTATTGAGATATGGCTAGCTATGAGAGCTAAGGAATTGTATAATTCCTATGTATTTCCACCATGTATGATAATACAATAGTGCGGGGTTTTTAGTTGAGGCTTTCCCCAAAGTATTTTCATGTGTATTGTGTCATCGATTCTTCTTCTTCTGGTTATATTGTTCAACTCGATATTTAAGCTTCTACAAATTGATAGTAGAAGTAGGTTATAATATTCTGCTTTGATTTATATTTCATTATCGGGTTAACCTACACAGATTTTCTACATGGTATCGAAGTTGTGAACAATATACTGATAAGAGAACTCAAAGTTTGAAGTTCGGGGTTGCAGGTGCAAATCGAATTCATATCATACTTCAAGGTTGGCCAATGGCATTCTATGGCTTGAGACTCGACTATGCCTTGGAAGGTAGCTCAAATTACATAGCATGGAAAGATAGAATGGAGGTTGTATTAGAAGAAAATGGCTTGAAGGAATTAAATGATCAAGAAATCCCAAAGCCAACTTCAACTAATGCACAAGAGTTGGCTGAGTGGAAGAAGTGTGTGGTGAAGGTGAGATGGATCATCCTTGGGGGAGTTCGAGACCATATTGTCTCGAGTCTCCATGGGAAGGATACTCCATTTTCAATGTGGAAGACATTGAAGGACCTCTACTAGAACAGTAATGACCAAAATAAATTGGTGCTCAAGGATAAGCTTTGAAGAATCAATATGGAGAAGGGAAATACTGTTTCCACATATCTTAACAAGATCACCACCTATAGAGATGAGCTTGGCAGTGTGGGAATAACTATTGTCGATGATGATATGGTGAGCCTCGCTCTCCTTGGCCTTCCAAAGAGTTGGAATAGCTGCTCGGACTCTGTGAATGGAAGGGAGAAACTTTTGGATTGGGAACGACTATGGTTAGATCTTATGTAGGAGGAGATCAGGAGGAGTACACAAGATGGTTCTTCATCCAAGAATGATGATGAAGAAAATCTAGCCTTAGCAAGTAATGCAAGGAAAGGGAAGGGGAAGGCTTCCCATTTCAAATCAAATTCTTCTCATGGAGTTAAAGGGTGACATGTCTAAAGTAAGATACTTTAATCATCACAAGATGGGACATTATGTGAATAATTGCCCATCGAAGAAGTCCAAGAAGGGATCCTCAGAAGGATATGAAGGTCAAGCATTAACCTCTCAGTTTGAAATGGGCTTTACCCTTTGCATGCATGGTGTCATCAATGATGGGTTGTGTCTAGTATCTCGAGAGTGGAGCCTCATTCCACATGACCGGATATAAAAAATTATTCAGTGCCTTAGAGGGGAAAGATCTCAAGATGCACATAGAGATGGGTGACGACAAAAGGTATAGTGTTTCAGGAGTGGGCACTGTTGCTTTTCAAAGGGAGCATGGAACTCTCACCTTGACAAATGTGATGTATGTGCTTGGACTGAAGAAGAACCTGGTATCGATTGCGATGTTGGAGGACAAAGGTAACGATGTTGTCTTCAGTAAAGGAAAGGCATTCCTAAGACACATATACATGGGTCAGACCAAGAGGATAAGGATTCAGGTGAAGAATCTCTATAAAATAGAGGTAGATGATTATGCAACATTGAGTATGAAAGTAGAATTGGTGTAAAGCCAAGACATTGGTGAGCTGCGGCACAAGTGGTTGGGCCATTTGCATCATGGGGCTTTGAAGATAATGCAGTAGATATCTACAAGACTTCCCAAAGGTAAAATTGGGCAAGTTGACACATGCAAAGGTTGTACCTTGGGAAAGTACGCCAAATCTTCCTTTCATGATCGAGATAGTCAAGAAAAGGCTATCATAGAGTGAGTTCATACTGATTTGTGTGGACCGTTATCAACAACATCCACAATGAAGCAAAGTTATTATGTGATTTTCATTGATGACTATTCTCGTAAATGCTGGATTTATTTCATGCAGAAGAAGGACCAAACTTTCACAAAGTTTTGTGAGTTCAAAGCTTTGGTCGAGAAAGAGTTAGGGAAGAAGATCAAGGCCTTGAGAAGTGACAATGATGGAGAATATGTCTCTCAAGAGTTTAAGGACTTTTGTGCAGTGGAAGGAATTAAATGAGAGTTGATGACACCTCATAACCCATAGCAGAATAGGGTGGTCGAGAGAAAGAACAGAACTATTGTAGGGGCAGCATAGGCAATGCTGCATGACCAAGAACTACCACTTCACTTGTGGGCCGAGGCATGAAACACAGCGGTCTATTTGCATAATAGAAGCCCACATTGCATACTTGGGCTGAAGACACGAGAGGAAGCTTTCTCTGGTAAGAGACTAGATGTGGGTCACTTAAGGATCTTTGGCTCATCAGTATATTGCCATGTGAAAAGGGATGCATAGAAGAAGCTTGAGCTGACAGCAGAGTTGGAGATACTTGTGGGGTACACTGATACACCTCAAAACTATTAGGTGTACTTGCCTACCAGTCAGAGGACAGTGGTTTACAGAGATCTCAAGTTTGATGAACAGAAAGCCATGCGAGTTTCCCTTGAGAGGGAGCTCCAACTAAAGGCTATGGAGGAACCATTGGTTCCTAAGGAGGAGGGGCCTTAGACTGAAGTGGAGTAGCCACATGCAGAGGTTCTAGGAGTGGAGACATCCACTCATGCAGAGTCTTCCAGAGATGGACGAAAGCACACAAGAGAAGTTGACAGATTGTTGGAGGATGCGAGAGAGAATGTGGGAGCACCATCTTCTTAGCGCAGACAGAGGAGGTGACCTAAGAGGTACAATGGATACATGGCCCGCGTTGGGGAATGTGTTGAGATCGAACATATTCCTTTGAGGAAGCAGTGCAGCAGCTGATTTGGCTTGATGCTATGGTGGAGGAGTATGACTCCATAGTTCGTAACAACATTTGGGACATGGTTCTCAGACCGAAGAACAAGTCAGTTGTGAGTTCCCATTGGCTTTACAAGGTAAGGAAAGCTGTTGATGGTAGTGTGGAGAAGCATAAGACAAAATTTGTTACCCATGGCTTTTCATAGGTGAGGAGGACCATGTTGCTGCAATATATTTCGACAGAGGGGCAAGATGTTGACATTTTGACAAAGGCATTGTGAAAGTGTAAATTAGAGTTCCATAGAGACAGGATCGGGGTGGTAGATAATCCCTTTCTTGTTGAGAGGGAGTGTTGAAGCATGGCAACAAGAATATTCCAATTTAATTTGTCCTTGAATTAAATTGTGAATTAAAATCGAATTTAGTCTTAACAGCTACCTGGAAATAATTAATTTATTTATTTCAAATTAATTAGTTGGAGAAATTCAAGTTATAAGTCTTTCTGAAGTCATGTAAGACTTATCCCTTAAATTAAGGAGATAATATTGAGTTATATTTGAGTTTTAATTAGTTAACTCAGTTTACTGAGTTAATTCTAGTTAAATTAGTTCCAAATTGTTTGAGGAACTAATAGTGAGTTAACAGTTAGTTGATGCATTAATGCACTCAACTAGTGCTACTCCAATTAACTGAAGATTCCCTCATAAGAAACTCATGCATGTCTATTCTGAGAAAAACCCAGTTGAGATTAATGTTCAAGGACAGTGTACTATTACTTGCATGTGTTTTCTCATGGAGAAACCCATGCATGCAATCAACGATTTATCCTTGAGGATTGCACAGTTTTGAAGAGAGTTTTCCACTTGGTAATGGGAAAATCATCCATAAGGAACATAGCAAGGAAATAGGAGCTTGGAGGGCAAAGAGGAAGGCTCAAGAGAAGCCAAGATTGCCTGTGAGCATCTGTGAGGATTGTACTGATAGCTGGCTAGCCGTGAGAGCTAAGGAATTGCATAATTCCTATGCATTTCCACCATGTATGATAATACCATAGTGTGGGGTTTTTTGCTGAGGCTTTCCACAAAGTATTTTCATGTGTATTGTGCCATTGATTCTTCTTCTACTGGTTATATTGTTCAGCTCGATCTTTAAGCTTCCACAAATTGATAGTAGAAGTAGGTTATAGTATTCTGCTTTGATTTATATTGGATTATTGGGTTAACCTACACAAATTTTCTATAGAATTGAGCAGATAGAATATCCACACAAATTCTTAATTAGCCCAAACTCAAATTGCATTTTATCTACGATCTCCTTCTCTTTGCTCTTGCCTACAAGCTCCTTTTCAGGGTCAGCCCCTTTATAGGGAAACTTTGTATTTCGATGGGTCAACATATCCATTATGGGGATGGATTTGCCTAACCATGAACACGCATCTTGAACCAGCATGAGAAACTGGCACACATAAATAGTATTGATAATTGATCTGTGGAAGTGTGGCACAAACAGCATATGCAATAATCCAGCTTGCTCGACACCTTTAACCCATTTCGTCAGTTCTAACCTTGTGACCCCAGTTTCTTCATAGTAAATCTTGGTCATGTATTTATTGGTGGACAAGTGAGGGAATTTCTTATGGTTGGTGAGATCCCAATCTTCCATCTTTAGCACTGGGATATGTGCTAAGAGTGCACCTTCAAAAACTATTTCTTCCTATAACAATAGTGTAGAGAACATGAATTTTCCCAAATCTGGGTCCCTGGTTACCTTGGCTTTCCCTTTTTGTGGAGGGATATACATCGGGATCCTTATGATAGGCTCACCCTCCTCAGCATCTAGCTCCTCAATGCCATCACGGAGCTCTTCTGCTTCCAAATCCACTAGTTCCTCCAGCTGTTATTCCTTGTCCTTCCTTTCTTTCTGTCGAACCTCCGGGTTCTTCCTTAGTGACTGCCTTATTGGTACAAGTTTAGTTTTTTTCTATTTCTTCTTAGTAGCTGATTGCTTCAGCCTAGGTGACCTCGGCGCCATATGCACAGATGGTATAGCTTCCATCGACACAACTTCAGGGGTCTTTTCCTAAGAGACCTGCTACACAAAAAATTGTCATCGTGACTTTCTACAGTTTGTGTGAGTCCATCAACACTCATACATACCTCCTTTTCAAGTCTTAAGCCTCAGCCCTTCATTTCAAGCCTTGAGAATGGGAGAAAGACCTTAAAAATATCTCAAATCCTGGTTTCGCACTTTCTCCTAGAATTGCCTGCAGTGCTGCACCCAATGGTCATGTTTCCTGCGAACCTGACCACTTTGTCTATTGAGTAATGGGTGTGAACCCCTGTAAAAGTTAAAAAGGCATGAGTTCATTCCTAAAAACTCATCTTGGGTCACTTCTAGACACTTCTAGAAGGAATATTCCGCTGGCAAGTCCGCTCCAACTTGGTTCATCCATTCCATAACTAAGGGAGCTAACTCCATGATATGAGGTGCTTATCCCATTGAAGGAGGAACTTATCCCTTCAATGGTGGACCTGCAACTCCCTCCATTTGCACTATAAATTCATGCATTGGGTTGGTTGTAGGAGAGGTTGAAAGCTGAAGATTCTTGAGGGTAAATGCTCCTGGAAACTAGACTTCCTTTTTGAGCTTGTGAGAGGAGAGATCACATACATTTCATGTCATTTGGGAAGTGAGTGAGGCTTGTCAAAGTAGAGGAGAATACTGCTAGACCCTGGAAAGAACTTGTGCAACATCAAGGCAAAGGTTGTAAGGTTCTTTTATTCATAAAGTTAATACAATCAAGTTTGTTTTTCTCAATGAGCTGTCTCTAATGGTTTATTTAAATGGTTTATTTTATGAGATCCTTGATCTTCATAATGAACATGTTTTATTATATGTAGGTATACTTTGATGTGTGTTTGTTTGTGTATGCAGGTTATTAAAAAGGGACTGCTTGAAGCTGTTGGGATAAAACTGCTACAAACAAGCGTTGGACCAAGGTAGGGTCTTTTACACCTCTTAGTGTTCATTTATGAATTGAAACATGTTTAGAGAAAAGTAGATTTTCTTGTGCTCTTTGTTTCTAGATATCATTCGATACTAGGGAGATCGGTCTTGTCCGCAAGAACGATTTATCCGGCTAACAGGGTCGAAGATCTCCTTGTTGTGCTAAAGGCCTAATCAAGGCGTATTCAAGAAATATGAGTTGAAGAAGAAAGCATTCTAGTCCAAGTGAAGGAGATCATGAGGTTAAATCACCATATGTGTAACAATTAGGGCCAAAATGCATTGCAGGTTTGAAGCGGAAGGAAGCTGAGATTGAGGGGTAGACAAAAAGAAGGAATAAGTAGAAGTTTGACTAGTATTGACTTGGACATGAAAAGCAGTGGAAGGGAACTTGTGTCTTGGTCTTGGAGAGGAAAATAGGTCAAGGGTCTTGGTCTTGGTATTCGTCAATTGGAATCTCTATAGGAATAAGAATTTGTTCAGGTTTTCCTCTCAAAGAGTGAGAGGTTTTGGACCTTGCTGATAGCCTATATTTTGTGTCTCTTGTCTCTTTATGGTTTATGCTTTGGTAGAAGAAGAACACTAATAACATAAGTAAAAGAAGATCCTAATCTAAAGAAGTAAAAAGCACTCACAAAAAATTACTAATAGAAGAGAAATCACTTAATCTATATGCCTTAGATTTCTCAACATGATATCAGAGTTAAAGTGACTAAGTCAAGGAAGGGCATATTATCAAGGGACACTAAAGGATCAAATCTCAAGGAAGGCATCAAAGCGGAGATAACATTGAAGTCAAAGGAAGCATCATAACCCTAGATCAAATAAGTCTACAAAGAAGTATTGGGATCATCATCAAGAGGGAGAAGGACAAAACCATACATCTACTCAAGTTAAAGTGTTTTGAATACTATTCATCCAAAGGAAGCTAGATCAAAAGGCGATGTCATCTCACTCTCTATGGGATCAAGGATCATTCTTGAAGAAAACTATATTCATATTGGAGAAGTTTTATGTCCCCTATATCATCATCAACATGAAGGAATCGACAAGAAGAAGGAGCATCCTATCAAGTAAGTATGTTTATGTCGAAATCTGAATTTGTCAAAATGTATTTTTGTAAGGAGAACAACAAATTGGTTGGGGCTTCAAACTATCTTGCATGGAAGAAAAGGACATATCTGAATCTCATTGAAAATGAGGTTATGGAACATGTCAAAGGTTTTATCATTAAAACAATAAAGGAAGATGCTCAAGCTCTTGCCAAGTATATGAAAGGGGAAGTTAGGGCTCAAAGAATTCTCATAGAATCCATCAAGGATCCCCTCATCCCATATTTATCTAAACTAGAAAATTCAAAACAAATCTATGACAAATTGGTAGAGTTGTATTCCATAATCATTGCTAAAGAAGTCATCTCATCAAGGCAAGAACTATACAAGTTGAATATGTAAAGGAAGATGGAATAACATTATACTTTATGAGGATATTTGAGATCTGGGATTAACTACAAGATCTGGGTGAAGTCATGTTTGATAGAAAAATGAATACAATTGTATTAAATGCACTGTCGGAGGAGTGGGGTAACTTTTACTTCAAGTATTTATGGTAATAAATAAGCTACTCCATTCCAGGATCTATGGTCACTGTGAAACATTGAAGAATCTAAACGAAAGGCCAAATCTGATGTGGGATTAGGTGAGCAAAATAAAGCTTATGCTGTAATAATAAGAAGAAAGGGACAATTTGGAAATTTTGGTCCTCAAGAAAAGAGGAAGAACATGAATACAATGCAATGCTATGGGTGTCAATTATATGGGCATTATAGGAGAGATTGTCCTAAGCTCAAGAAGGACAATAACAAAAGAGGAAGAGGAGAAACCCACATCGCCAAGGAAGCTGAAAAGGAGAAATCCAAGAAGGAGGAAGTAATAAATATCCATTATTGAGATAGTCTTCCTCACATAAGTTCTTTTCAAGTTCCCAAGTTTGCTAAGATATGGCTATCATGATTCACTAAGTAAAATAATGGGATGCATCAATCATCATAAAAGCATTGAAAGCAAGAGCTCGGGACACCATCACAAAGAAACATGAAAGATGGTCAGAATATATGGAAGTCAAGGATATATCTCTTAGGAATCTCATTGAAAACACAAGAAGTAATGTCATATAGTACAAGGTTCATCATACATATGTCAAATGTAAACATCTGCTGATGGGGATACTTTAGATCCTCAAGATTCTCTGATGGAACTTTCATTGAAAGGTTCATCAGTCATGAGGGGAAGCAAGTGTTTCATCAATAATTTCAAACTTGCGAAATTCATGGCATGATGGTATGATGACATAAAAGTGAAGCAGATCAAGGGATTGAAGCTCTTTCAATCAAATGACGCTGCTGCAGGAAGTCTGGATGACCCAAAGGAAAATGAGGTATGTATGCTGACAATCTATATTGAAGAGTCATGTCATATGGTTGTAGGTAACATGGAAAAATGCTCTATGTTAAGAGCATGATCAAAAGAATGGATCTCCTCCCTCAAAGGGATGTAGGAGTGCACGGGTCACACATTCACTAGATGAAATCAACATAATATGTCCTGATATGAAGTATGAGGTGGTTGACTACAATTGAGGAGCTCTAATTGGAAGCTCATAGGAATGAAATGTATAAAGAAAGGAAGGAAGAGATCATGGAATATGCAACTATGGTAAAGGTAGTCAACATCCAAAAGACCAAGAAGATTTGACTAGAATACATCCATGAAAGATATGAAGACCCTTATGAAGTCCAAAAAAGAAAGAGACCCTTGACAATATATATATCTTTTGGAGATGTGTTGAGATGTATGCATGATGCTGATATAAACTAGAATATGTCATGATGAAAGACCATTACAAAGGTAATGTTGATTTTAATTTTCATTTCTTTATTTTTACAAATATATGGATGGGTTTATGCAAAGTTTCGAAGGGGATATCTATTGATGTCTTCCACCACTAATGAACATGCAATAGGATGAAATATGCTTAAGTAAACATGGCATGAAGAAAGCAACATGGCATGAAGGAAGGCCATATATGGATTGATGGATCACTTTCCGATGATGACATGGTTGACTCATGGATGAAAGTGATGGATGGTCAGTGCCCTATGTAAAAGTCCCAAACATGAAGACTCCTAGATAACGAAAAGAAATTCATGACATCGTGAAGAAGAGTTCTTTAAGAAGATGGTTGTCCCATCATCTCCACCTAAGGAGATGTTGTAGGTCCCTAATTAAGAGGGAGCCTAGAAACAAGTTTCTTACTTGGACGAAACTTGAAACTTCCTAAGCCAAGACGGAGCTTAGGTACATTCTTCTGTAGGAATGAGTGCGTTCCTTTATTGGATTAGATATGTCCTCCCTAATTAAGAGAGGGAGATAGACACATCATTCCTGTCTTCACTTGGGAATATAGAATGGAGGATTGGGTAAACATCTAACATCCAATGCTCTTTGAGGATGTATTAGGACATCCAAGATAGGAGTAGTCATTGAGGACCGATATTATTTGAGGACTGGGAATCCAAGATAGGAACAGTCTTGGTGTAACACACCCTGAGAACCCGGGCGGGGTATGTTCCAAGAGAGACAATGATGAGGGTTTCTATACATCATTGGTATTGCCAACATTGTGCTCAGATATTGTGGAGAAATAGAGTTGTTAGTCAATGCCTTTCTATGTGACAATGCTGGTTGATATGATGCTAAATAGGTGGGTTACCAATCCAACTCTTCTTATGAGAAATTCTTCAGAGTGAGAATGACCAAGTACCATTATGAATACCTCCTAGTTAAGAGGGAGTGTTGAAAATAGTAACTAGGTTCGGTCTTCATAATGACATGTGTAATTGTGATTTTATGTAATTGATGAAAAGAAGAAAAATAAAATTGTTATTGTAATGCTTGTCTCATGGGTTTCATGAGCAAGGAATTTATTTTTAGTGATGACTCCCATTGTGAGCGTTTAGGATTTGTCATCTAGTCATAAAATTCAATTTGAGTTTATGTCATGTATGAAGGACCCTTCTTGGGCACGCTACATTTTTTGTATGAGTCATAAAAAGTATAAGAAGACCCTCCAATACCAAGACAAAGTCACCTCCTTCAAGCCGACTTCAAAATAATAATATAATATCTCAAATGGACACGTTGGCTCATCCTCCTGTCAAGTCGGCTAATTAGCATGGGAAACAACTATAAATAGGGTAGTTCAAATTCCATTTCAATACAAAATTTCATAAAAGTATTTTCATTGGTTTGCAATTTGGTCAAAGGTAGAAAAAGGAATGTGAAGATCTCATAAGAAGTCCCTCTATCCAAACGAAGGAGGAAAAATACGATAAGATTTGTTTGGGAATATTTTTAGGGCTGATCTCCACATGTGAGAGGAAAGGAGAGGGTTACTGCTACAGAAAAAGGGCCAACGATCTCCTTGCTATGCTAAAGGCATATTCAACGAGTATTCAAGAAATCTGAGTTGAAGAAGAAAGCCTTCTAGTCCAAATGAAGGAGATGATGAGGTTAAATCACCATATGTGCAACAATTAGGGCCGAAATACAGTGTAGGTCTGAAGCAGAAGGAAGCCAAGATTGAAGGGTAGATGAAAAGAAGGAAGAAGCAAAATTTTGACTATTATTGACTTGGGCACAAAAAGCAGTGGAAGGGAACTTGTGTCTTGGTCTTGGAGAGGAAAATAGGTCAAGGGTCTTGGTCTTGGAGAGGAAAATAGGTCAAGGGTCTTGGTCTTGGTATTCATCAATTGGAATCTCTATAAGAAGAAGAATTTGTTCAGATTTTCTGCTCAAAGAGTGAGAAGTTTTGGCCCTTGTTGATATCCTATATTTTGTGTCTCTTTTCCCTTTATGGTTTATGCATTGGTAGTTGTTTGATGAAGAAAAACACTAACAACCTAAGTAAAAGAAGATCCCAATATAAAGAAGTAAAAAACACTCACAAACAATTACTAATAGAAGAGAAATCACTTAATCTCTATGCCCTAGATTTATCAACACATAGTCCCTTGTTCCTTGTTGGTTGAAACCCACAAAGATGAGCACAAGAGGAACAAGTTTATGTCAAGAAGGAGGCTGAGTATCTCTTTGTTAGAGGATTAAGTTTTCTCACTGTAAAGTGGCCGAGTTTATCACATAGTTTCATTGTCACAGAGAGGGGTTGAGTTACTTCACTATTGCTTGTCGAGTTGAGCCATTTGAAGGGGCCAAAATATTGTTATATCTTGTGGCCATGAGCATCCATTTAAGGGGGCCGACATTTCACTTTCTGAATAGGGGTGAGGGCATCCTTTATTTGCTGGTTGACGTCTGTATAAGGAGCTAAGACCAAGCATATACAAGGGTGTTGAGTCTTGTAGCATTTCCTGGAGGGTCACGGAGCCTATTTGAGGGGATGTTCCTGCATCATAAACATAACACAAATTGTTAGTTGAAGGGTTGTCCAAACAACGTATTTGTGGGCTGACATCTCTAAGAGAAAGGGGTTGAAGTCATAGTCAGTTCCTAGAGATTATACTATTGGAACTATTCTACAAGCACTTGATATATTGAAGTTTATAATGTTGAGCTTATACCTAGTTCCTCTGCTCTATTTGTTCACTATACTCTCTTGTGCGAAATTAATGAAATGGTTGTTCATACTTAAATTTATCGTTATCTAGACTTATATGAACAATATCTGCATTTTTGGGCTTAGTCTAAAGCATATAATATTGTTTTGAAACATCTCCTTGGCATGTTTTATCATGGTGTATGTTTATTTGAAATTAAACTCAAGAAAGTACACCTACAACCATGTACACACACGCTGTTTGACAAAATACTACATAGATCATCTCAAGTAAAACTCAAAAATTTAGTGGGAAAATTTGAGGTACTTCCAGGGGGTGTAACTTACACTCAAAGTGTAAAAATTTCAAAAGATGAGCAAATCAAGGCAAAACTTTTCCCTACCACAAAACTCATTGAAGAAGTTGGTTTTGGTCCACATTTTAATAATAAATCAAAGTAAAACTTTGATTTTGTGTAAATCAAGACAAGAATTTTCCTTACTCTAAACTAAACTCTTTGAAAACAATTATTTTTGTCCACTTTTTAAAGTCCAATTTTGACAACAAAATCACTAAATTTACAAAATAATCTTTATCTTTCATCAATAAATTCAATACAATATTATTAATCCATTTAGCTTCATTTGAAGATATTGTTATTTTAATGATAACACTTAAAACCCTAAATGATATACTAACTGCAAATTAATTAAGAAAAACAATTCTTATTACAAAATCAAGAATTGGGCAATTCAATAATCAATATGGAACCGAATAGATTTCACTGTTTAATGAGTTGAAACTCACTTTAAGTATATGAATGCATTGAAATTTATTATTTAATTTATATAAGTATATGAATGCCTTGATTAAGGCCAAATTTAATTGCTCATTTGCTTATTTTTAATAATTCTTTTTAATTTGTTCATAAAAACAAATCACTAAAAAAATATCAAAATATACACTGATTTACAATGATACAATGAAAATGGAAATAATTTCTAATAAACTCTAAACTAAAATTTTAGTAAACATTAAATCACCTGCAACTATAACCTAATTTTGTTATAAAAAGTTTACTTTTACTAAATATATTTTGAATATTCTTTTATAATTTATTTTATTTATTTTATTAAAAAATTATTCATGTAAATTAATCAACTTCTGCAGCAAAAGAAAATGTTAAAGTGCACTGTACTGAAGAAATTATTCTACTGACTCAACTAAGTTTTTCCAAATAAACATATATTACATCATACTATAAAATTAAATAATTCTATTGATTATTTTAATTAATTTTGGACACATTCTTATAGTTATTTAAATAATTATTTTTATTAAATCTAACCCAACCATTGCATACCAAAAGATGAATCACCTGAACGACGCGCATTGGCAGAGGCAATGATTGTAAACTCTCACTAGGTCTTCCGCATGATAATTTTGTTATGAAACATGATAGACAATAATTTATAATATATATATATATATTTTAATTTAGGATAATTGGTAATAGTGAGATTTTTTAAATCTAGGATAATCTGTAATGGAGAGTTATCTGGCACATGATGAGATCAAATCTAATTAGCTGTCACTATAAATTTAGGCTAGGTGCAACAGCCTGTAAGCCACACACAATAACAATTAATTTGAGATGTCGGCTCGAGGGTCGCCTACTCTTCTAGCCAAAACACAACATACCACATATACTCAATGAAATTTGAATCTCCCTCTAGTAAGTTTCACCTTAAACCCCATATCAGTCTATGAAAATCTACTTTTACTTGCATTATTATGTTTTAAATTATAGCTCTGGGACATTCCTTTATAGTTATTTAGACCTACCCAGCTAAATTCAAAGTACCAGCAACAGCATCGCAAACATGGTATTTACTTCAGGAGCATTGAAGGGGATGTCTCAATCAATCATACATTAACTCAAAGCTATGCTTGTAAAAACCCTGGACTGGCCTGGAACGGTCTTTTTCAAATCGACACTCGCGCACCGACGAAAAGTGCGGCGAGGAGGCGTTATGCGCGGTTGTAAACCAACTTAAAATAATGTTGAATCCACTGGTTTAGCTACGTTTTCTTTTCTGACTTCTTTGTTACAATTGAGTAGAGAGTGCCACTCGCTTCTCTTCAACGACTGAAACAAGCACTGAGTTTGTTGGACCGTTCTGCCCTATTACCGAGTCAAATTGGCCATCTTTAACAAGTCTCTATTAGTTTAGGCAGCGTCGGTAGCAAACATCACAATCCCACAGGAATGGATTGTTGAAAATCAATCCGCGACTGAAACAAGCATTGACTTTGTTGGACTTTTCTGCACTGTTGCCGGGTCGACCTAGCCGTCCTGTTGCCGGGTCGACATAGCCGTGCTCAACAAGTCTCCGACTCTACAGATGGGTTGTTGAAAATCACTACACACACATTGAAAGGAACAATGACAAAGTCTCTTTCATTGATGTAAATCCACTGAGAGGGTGAACTTGACTTTCATAGATGCACAGCTTCTTGTTTTTACTAAGCCAACCGAAGGAGTAGGGTTCAATACCTTCAACTAAATGTAAGTTCTGCGTCACTCACGTGTCTGAGATGAGATTTGCTAGATGTTAGTATCAAAATTTGCGGTCGCAAACTCCTTAATAAGGATCTTAGATTGTGCTATGTGCCAATTGGGTCAAAGGAATGACATCAACGAAATGCACTATGTTATAAAGTCAGGGATTTATTATTTCTTTTTCTCACTGCTCCATCATGGTAGACTTTTGGTGCTTTTTTGGGTAACGCCTTCAACAATTATCTTTTTCATGCCTTGTACGCTTGCAATAGTTGCAAAAGGGGCATTCTTCTTTGACATGTTCTGTCTTCTTTTTGCTGATTTGTATGTCTTGGTGAATGGCTTTTTTTTCACCATCTTTTGCTATGTTGCAGGAAATGGCCTTCAACTTGGCATACCCATACCAAGAAGACGTGGAAACATCAAAACATTGCTGAAACACCTATATGGCGTGGAAACTTTGTATGGTACGACGAATTGTGTGTTTCAGCTTAAATCTATGATGCAGGAGCATGAGGCTTGAAGGAAAAAGGCTTCGAACTTATTCCAAAAATCCAAAAAAAGTTTATAAGCTAAGGAGTGGGGTTCTTTAGCTGTTAATTTACGAAGCTTTCTAGTTTGGATTTGAACTAGAATTTAGGATTTGGATTATCATATAATAAATTCTAGTAGTTAGATGTAGTGGAGATTCTCGAGGAGAATATTATGCAGATTAGATAGGATTAGTTAATTCTATCCTTCGATTTAGGATCTGGTTGTTAATGAATTAGTACTTATGTAATTTTCAAATCATTGTAAGGGGATTTTGACTGTTTCAACATGTTTTTCCATATAAGATTTAGTTGCAGAAAATATCTCTCTGTGTAGATTTGGTCAATCCCGGAGGTGTTTTATCCCTCTCTAATATCATTGTGTTTATTTGAATTTCCAATTTAGTTCTGAAACTTCAAGTATTGTGTGATCGAGTTTAATCACTTTTCACGTGTATTAACAACTGCGCAGTTTGAAAGTGTACAAGTTCCTTAATCGGCTTGAAGTGCCGCACTCATCCTTAGCCGTTGACTTTATTTCGAACGCCTTACGATCAGTCAATTGTGGGAGTTGGCCTAGTGTTAACTCGTGGTTTAATTAGGAGTTCTGCAGGCTGGAGGATCTAATGGCCATTGTTATCTGATGGATATCGGGCTTAAAAATGAGTGGACGTTAACTCAAGAATCGGACCCGATTTCATTTAAATTATAGTTTATAAACCCCATCGGCTCCGTCCAAAAGAGTTAGCACGTGGAAAAAGCCAGACCCGAACTTAATTAAATTGAGGATTTATAAACTTAATCGGGTCCATGAGGCCGGTTAAACGTCGCGCAGATATTCGAGCGACGACACAGTGACCGTTGGATCACTAAGGCTGCTGACCGTTAGATCTATCTCGCATCGCATAAGTCATAAGTAAGTAAAACCTTACTTGAGGAACTTGAGATTGCGATTTGTGATGTTTTAAAAGTTTTATAAACTAGTAAATTTATTTGTGAAATTAGAAAAATGTAGAAGGAACCAAGAACTACAAGGTTTGGAGTCATCATTTGCAAAATACATTAGTTTCTAATGATTTGTGGAAAAATACTTGTAATGGAAATGAAACTCCTCTTAAGCCCCCTAATGTTAGAGAACTAGCAAAATGGGAAGTAAGAGATGAAAAGGAACTTGCACTTTTGAGATCTTTTGTCACCGATGAGATGTATATACATATTGAAAATGAATTTGATATTTGGAATGCATGGAAAACTTGTAAAAATATGTTTGATACTCGATCTAAAGCAAAAAGGTATGAGCTTCTCAATAAATTGCTTAACAAAGATATGGCTGAATGGGGAGATGTTTTGTAGTGCATCTCTCATCTGAAAAATATCCCACATGAATTACTGAAATGTGGCTTTAAAGATCCAGAGGGCAGTTTTATGACCTCCAACTTGATGCATGGTTTTCCACCCTCCTATAAACATTTATTGGAAACATGACAAATCGCTGATAAATTGGAAAATCAAACTTCTGATTCCCCTAGTGACCTGTTAGTCCAATATGATAAGATGTTTGGTAAGAAGAACCCAAGGGAAGATCTTCTCTTTACCAACTCAATGAAAGGAGAAAGCTTAAGAGGAAGAGGTTCATGCGATGAAAATCCTAGAGGAAGAGGCTCATACAACATGAATATAAGAGGAAGAGCTACTTACAATGAAAGTACAAGAGGAAAAGGAAGTAATCAAGACTTTGGTCGTGGTTGTAGAAGAAGCCAAAGAAGAAGAAGAAAGGATCAAAATCAACAATACTTCAAGAGATCTCAAGATACTTCTCAAAAAGGTGAAGACATGTCTCAACTTAATTGCAAAAGATGTATTCACATTGGGCATGTAGTGAAAGAGTATAAAATTTGAAATGAGACTTTGCCCAAGCATGAGCAAACTTTCAAAGAACATTTTAAGTCTAATGCTTCAACGTTTAGCCCAATACGCAAAAAATGAGGAAGATGATTATGTATTGACCATGAATTAGGAGAAAGAATGTGCAAATTCAATGGCTGTTGTTTTTCCACGATACTAGTGTCTAGGATAGAATCTTAAATCACGGATGCTACCAAACCAAGTATCACAATGAAACTACTTTTCACAACAGAATATAAACAACAGTAAATCTACTAGTGCACAAAATATACACAATGTTTTACACAATTCTGTATAATGACCCAACTTCATTATATTAATCCAACTAAATAATACAACAGTCTAGGGCCCTCGTACTAGGGATAATGGCCCTCAATTATCAATAAGTACAAGAATACAAAATTGGGGCTTGGTGTTAGTCCATCAACAACTAATCTACCCTCAACAAGATAATTTGACCATTTGGTTGATGTAGTGTGTTCTCTCAGCTCCTCTCAGCCATACCCTGTACCTGCTTGGTCCTTCGACTCCCGATCTACAACACTAACTCTATCAATGATCCAAGTCCATCTGACCACTCAACATTGGCGATTCAATTTGCTCACTAGTTGTGCCGTAGTCCATCAAGGGTACAACACATCGAGACCCCAGTTGAGTTCACAACTTCGTTTGTGAACAACTCACAACTACCCACTGCTGCTCCTCAGCTACTTAGGGACCTAAACCCACTATAGTCTTCCTATGCTGCTCTAATGAAGACTAACATAGGGCGGGAGAGTTGCCACCTATCACCATCAAATGTCGCTTCTCCAATGGTGAACACAAGCTGCAACAAGCTACTCCTCTGGTTGATCAAACCTATGAGCTCCAACAAATTTCCTCTCCTAGGCTTACACTTGGTCCACTCTCACGTTGCTCTCTGCCAGACAACGAGTGTCCAATACTTGCTGTAGCATATGCACACTGGTTAGGGCATCCAACCACTAGGATCACCTTTCCTCTTAGCTGCCAACATACTTCACAAACTGTCCTCTCCTAGGACACCATCCACCTAGCATCCAAACATCAACAAGGGTCCATTTGCAACTTACTGCCGCTGTCCTCTTTCCCTTGATTTTTTTGCATGCATAAGACTGGTTAGGGCACACAATAACCCTAAACCACAGCTCCAAAAACCATTGTTTTCCTTATCCAAACAACTGTTCCTTCACTATCCTTTACTAGGTCTCTCTACACATTGTTTGGGCCCAAGGATCCTCCTTAAGAACCCTCACAACATTTTGGTCTGCTACAGTAAAGGTTGTTGCCCTTCAACACAAGGAAATACCACTTGATGAAGTCGTCCCTGCCTCTGCTTACCCGTGCTGCTGCTCTTAGTGGTTGCGGCCTAGAGTCTGCCCTCTCCCTAAGGCCTCATGACCCTCAAACTACCGCAAGACACTTGTTGTTGCTACAACAATCCTGCGACCACATGTAGCAGAAAGTTCACCACACAAATATGCACAAGAAAACACTCTAAACATACCTTTGAACTGCGGTTAGGACCTACAAGGAACTCACACCATATTTAGGAGATAAATTGCCCCAAAACCATCCTCCTTGCCTCCATGCAAGGTGCCTCAAAGCTGCAACTCTTCCTCACAAGGAAGCTTGCCCCAAAACATAAGTAACTACCCAAAAACTTGTGCTCCAACCCTTGTGTCCTAGTTGCCTCCTTTGTTGTCCTATTACAAAGTTCTTCATTTGATGTGGATGCACTAAGCGCTTGACTAAATGACTCCATGAGCCCTCTTATTTATACACTTCATGAGGGTGTCAACGAACAACCCTAAAGGCTACTCCTTCAACTAGGCCAACTTGACTTTTAGCCCTCACAACCACACATTTAACTTCAAAAATTCATATCTTCACTTCTACAACTCGGATTCAAGTGATTTTCATTGCGTCTGTTTACTCTCGAAGTCTTCCATCAACTCAAATCATCACATATAGAAATCTCCCCATGGATTCACACCAATATGCTCGGGTGCAAAGCCCACAAGCTTGGATTTCATACCCACAATTGCTTTTGTGGCGCTCCAATCTCCAAACCTCGAACCTAGGGCTTGGAGTACCTCCCAAGCTACAATTCTCAATAATGGTCACTAGCAAATTGATAAGAAAATATTTAAAGATGACTGTATTCTTGATACATGAGCTATTTAACATATTTGCTACATAAAAGATTATTTCTAGACATATCAATATATGGAACTTAATGCAATTTATTTGGAAAATAACTATTTGCTACATAAAAGATTATTTCTAGACATATCAATATATGGAACTTAATGCAATTTATTTGGAAAATAACAACTCATACACCTCAATGAAAAGGATCTGTCCGCTTTTTTCTTCTTATAATTAAAAACGTATTACTTTCAAATGTTTGGTATGTTCCAACATTCAAGAAAAAAATGTTGCCCTTGGTGTTCATCAGACAAAGAGGTCATCAGATTATCAATAGTATGACTTATGGATAAGAATCAATTCAATTAAACAGAAGTTCAAAACAATAATGAAGGGCAATGAAGATGGAAAACTTTTAAGGTTACAAGGAGCAATCATTCCTTGCAAACAAGATTTGGTAGCATTAGTGGATTTATCTCCCAACTTTTTAAGATTATGGCATTATAGATTTGGCCATTTGAATTTTGACAACCTTAGTAACCTTAAAAAATATGAGATGGTTAAAGGTGTTAGAGAAAATAATTCCAACCACTTATTGCTTTCTACTAGGTGTCATAACTGTCAATCTAGGTGTCATAGTTAGTTTGAGTTTAGTCTAGTTCGATTGAGTTATAATTGAGTTCCAATTCAATCAATTATTATTGCTTGTCTCCAATGTAATCTTATTTAACAGTTTCTAAGTAATGTGAATATTGAATTTGCTCCATTTCCTATTTTGAATTTATTTTTCTTCTCTTCTTTTTGCCTCTTTCAATTTTTAACATGGTATCAAAGCGTAGTCTAAATAAAACTCTTTGAGAGCGGCCAGAGATAAGAAGCATGGAGATAAAGAGATTGTGGAGGAGAACGAAGAAATTAGCTGTGAAGAAGACGCTCCTGTCAAGAAGCCAATTGCTACGTAGCCAGTGAAGGAAGGCTAAGAAGCTAGTGAGGGCGCAAGTGAATGCTCAAGAGTAGAAGAGTGATCACTGTGGCTGTTGGGAATTGAGGAGAATTGAAAAAATTGCATTGCGGGGAGAGTAACACACACGAGCAACTGTACCAGCCGCGTTATACGCAGACACTTCAAAAACCACCGATTTTCGAAACAATAACGCAACGCCTTCATCAACAGGTGCGCTGGCGTAAATTACAGAAAAAAAGTACTAAAATCCAAGCCATGTCGTGGTTCGTTCGTAAAATTCCTTGGTGTCGAGGGTTGTTCGTAAAATTCTGCAGTCACCATTTCATGTGAAGAGTCAAATGTGCGTATGGTATGTGCTTAAAAGACAATTTCGCATGTGCTTATGAGAAAAGTGCATAAAGAATTCATTTGAATAAAGCTTAAACTTACGCTTTGTTCATAAACCTCTTTTATGATTACATTTTTTTTCAAGGAAAACTCTTTTAAAATTAAAAAATTAAAAGGGGTTCTATTTTTGAGTTTTCTTTCAGAAGGATTTATTTTAGTATTATAAAAAAGGGGATGTTGTTTCGGTGTAGTTGCGTTATGAGTGGCTTGCAGTGCCACCATGAAAAGGCCGATAGAGAAGCTAGATTGTATTAAGTGCATTGTTTTAAGAGCTTGCAAAGGCGTAACTGCGAGCCAAAAGTTTGCATTGCAGAGAAGCACGATTATTGCTTCAAAGTTTGTCTATACCTAACAACCTCCTCACCCCACACACACCCCCTTAAACTTTGACTTGGGGTGGCTTGACCAAATCCAACCAAACTAGCTAAGTGAGTCAACATCGTGTTAGATTTACTTTGTGGGTTTTCCTAATTACTTTAAACCCTAACCAAGATCTACTCCTTTGTAAGAAATTGAAAATAATGCACAGCGGAACTTATAAGAAATTGAAAATAATGCACAGCGGAACTTACTTTCCATCTTCTAAAGCTCCTGGTCTTGACTTGAGTTGTTGGCTCTTGAATCCTTCCAAGAGCTTGCAATCCTTTTCTCTGGCTATCCTTGATAGAGTATCAAGTCTTCAATGGAGCAGACTGTTTTTCTGAGTGATTGCAAGCCTTGGAGACTCAGCCCTTTTATAGCAGTCCCAATCCTATGGCAACGGAAATTTGGCTGTCAATTGACAACTAAATTTCAGCCCCAATCCTAGGGCAGCCGAAATTTGGCTGTCAATTGACAGCTAAATTTCAGCTCCAATCCTAGGGCAGCCGAAACTTGGCTGTCCAGATTTCTTGACAGCTAAATTTCGGCTGTCAAGAAATTTATTACTGCTATTATTTCAATCAATTATAATCGGTCCATTAACAATTATAATTGATTAACATTATTCTATATATATTTGTATCCAAATCCTTATTTAAATACGTTTAATGCCATAACTTAATTAATCTCCTTATTTAAATACGTTTAATGCCATAACTTAATTAATCACATTATTTGACATATTTAATCATTACATAAACGTAATCTTGCTGACAGTATTTGATATCATAATCATAATGCACGCATGTCCAACCTAATTATTGTAATTAGACGTCTTTAAATCCAACATGTTGTTTTCACCTGCTTAAGCCATTCATTGCTCAGTCCTCCGTTCTACTTTTATCATTCATCCTCCTTTATAGCGCTACCATTCATTAATCCTCCCTTCTACTGCTACCATTCGTCCAAGGGTTAACGTGCTATAAGTAGGGACCCTTTCTGTGTAGCTAGTTATTTGATCAACAAGAACAAATTTTATTGGCCTTCGACTGCATCTAATGGCACTATATGGTAGGTTGCTTTAGCAAACTGTCTCACAACCAGCGAAATAATTTCGATGTAATTGAGTCACTAGGAAGTACAAGGTCCAGGGGCTTTAGCGAAGCAAAGTGCCAATAGAAGGAGCTGGAAGGAAACAACGAGTATCTGGGTTATAAACGAACGGTAGAAAACCCAACCCAATCTCAGGGAAAGGCCAAACCTCTGGTGGTGTTAGTAAATCAAATTCGCCTTTCCTAATGCTAAATCAGTGTCCAAAATTTTGGAAACCTTCTTGACTCTGAAAGCAGGTTTAACTGTGTCATAAATGTTGGAGGACAGAGCCTGGTTTTCCAATGGACTATTTGAACTCGCAAGCATTCATCTGAGAGGTACGGAAAGAAATTTACAACTTTCTAGAAAGGAAATTTACAATTACTGGAAATGGTAAGTCACTGACTTCATATTTTTGTTTACAATGGAAGAATTCAAAGCGATATATGTCGAGTGTGACTTGTGAAGGTGATTTTCTTGGAAATATGTGGAATTTGAAAGATTAGTCAGTAGTTTTTTATCACATATTTTCTCCTTAGCATTTCATTTCATCGATTTTTTGGCAAATTGTTATGATTCAAAAAAGGAAATGTGATAATCTTATTTATTTGTGAATGCATCGACATTGTGCTACAAGAAATTGTATTGAATATTTATTTCTTTGACGAATTTGAGGACCTTTAGAAATCAAGATGCCATATTCACTAATTCTGTGATTGTTCGTAAAAATACAAAAGTAAAGGTAAACATCAAACTTTGCATGTTCAAGCATTTTTTAGGCTAAGAGCCCTTGGCCTTGCTTTCAAACAAAAAATCGGTCAAAGTCCTCATAGAATTTAGTTTTGTATCTTCTTCAGTTGAAGACTGGGCAAACATAACGTTGCCTTCGGGGAATGCCATGGGAGAATGGAAAAATGAATGGCTCTATATATGAATCATATTTGAAGTAAAGTAGGGTGGGAAAGTCAATGGAAACAAAATATCAAGTACCTCCAAAAATTGAGAAGAGGATTTTATATAATTCGATATATTGGCCTTTTAGTGTATCACATTTTACTTTACGCTGCCAGAGATCCAAGGAAGAAGATCCAAAATAGTTGGGTCAATTTGATTCCAAATGGGAGTATCAATTCCCAATGTTGTTTTGTAGCTCTACAGATTTTGAATATTTCCGGTGGAAACAATGAAAGAATTTTGTACATGCAAACATTAAACTCTATATATTAAAGCATTTTTTAGGCCAAGAGCCCTTGGCCTTGCTTTCAAACACAAATTTGATTGAATTCCTCATAGAATTTAGTTTTGTATCTTCTTCGGTTGAAGATTGGGAAAACACGCTGCCTTTGGGGATTGTTGTAGGAGAATGGCAAAATGAATGGATTTGTATATGAATTAGATTTGAAGTAAAGTAGGTTTGGAACGTCAAAGGAAACAAAATATCAAGTACTTCCAAAAATTCAGAAGAGGAGTTTATATAATTTGATATATTGGCCTCTTAGTGTATCGTATTTTAAGTCAAGCTGCCAGATATCCAAGGAAAAATATCCAAAATAGTTGGGTGAATTTGATGCCAAATGGGAGTATCACTTCCCAATGTCATCTCGTAGCTCTACCGATTTCGAATATTTCTGGTGGAAACAACAAAAGTATGATGTAATTTCTTCCATTGGATGCTTTGGTCTTTTGGTGCTCTCTGTCCTACTCGTTCACTATGCAACGGAGGGCATGCGTCGCACATTTCCAATACCTTTGATGTTGATTATTGGTCTCTCTCTTTCGCTTTTCTTTCACCTTATTATATGTTATGAGACTGTTCAAATTGCTTGTAGATGTATTTTATTTATGCTTTTCTTTCTCACTTCACTTTCATGGGTTTTTGATAATTCCTTTGATAAAGCTGGTGCTCCATGGCACAATTCATTTCAACAGGATCTGCACTTGTGTTATAATGATCTTCTCGTGGTTACTAGCCTTCCATGTTTCCTATTTCATGCCCTGGTTTTGTCTTGGAAAAGCTACTGTGCCTTTTTTGTGCTACCATTATTTAGTTTGTTATTACTAGCAATTAACCCTTGTGTGACACTAGATACTCTTTCTATACAAACTTTGTATACTTTAGGGATCATCTTGCTTATTATGTTTGCTATTGTCTTCATTCGATACTGTGGGATATATTCAGATAAAAATTTTTACTTGACCATCGAGTGATTAGTTGCTCAAAATTAGGCTAAAAAATAAAAGTGTTTGAATCTTGATAAATTTAGCTTTTGATCGAAGAGCTCGTCATTTTGATTCCAATGGAGTGAACGACACTCAAATCCAAGCTCGTATGCAAAAGTTATAGCAAGCCAAAGTTTAAGTTTGACTTACATGGCAGGATTGGATGATTTGGCAAGGCCCTTTAGCGAGTGAGGAGGCCAAGTGGCAGGACACCATTGGCCCCCGCATGTCACAAATCCCAATTGCAAGTGAGTCGTGTTAAAGAATCAGCCCTCGAGTAGGGAAGGGTTGTGATGCGATAAATCACAATTGCAGATCAACAAAGGGAAGGCTTTGTAGATAATCAACCCCCAGCGTACCCGGAGTTGTGATGCAATGGATCGCAAATCATAATCGCATTTCGCAGAAAAGCAGAAGACCCACATATTGATACTCGCTAGTACTCCACTGATTGTGAAATGTGATATGTACCTGGATGTGATGCCATTATAGGTTCCAATTAATACTTCTGTTGAGTTTGCCACATCCCAAATCCCATATCGCCCCCTGAGTTCACAAGACCATAAGACTGTTGGATTTTTGCGTTGATTGTGATTTGCGATAAGACAGTTAGCGGATAGATTATGGCCCACTGCGCGGCGAAAATTTCACCCAATTAGCAGATTTTGGGGCTAATTTGTAGGATCGTGCCAGAAATGGAGCAATTTGTGGAGCAAATAATGGGAAAACAAGGGGAAGTCATCGCTTCTCCAGTTTTTCACCCAATTGGATGAAAAAGAGGCTAGATAACAATTTTTGAACATTATGGACTCATGGGAGTAGGTTTCAGAAGCATTTGATCATTGTAAACACATGCTTTTACACTTTTGAGCATAATAGAGAGGCCTAAGCCATTGGAAGCTGGACCAAGGAGACGTAGCCTAGGAGGGGTGAACTCCTTTATCATGTGCTTGTTGTAATGTGTTTTTGATGATGTTCTGTACATGTTTATGTTGCTATTCCATTTTTGGTTTATGTTAAATTGCTCATAAAATCAACATAAAAACTCTTCATTTCACTTGCAAAAAATGATGAATCCTTCAGCACAATGAAAGCTTTTTTGTTTATAATCTGAGGAAGATCTTAGCACTACAAACTAATATTCTAAATCAGATCAAATTTGGTATCAAAGCACTAGGTTTTGCTTTGTGAAAGAAGGATTTAATTGTTTGCAAGTTTATGTCATGCTTACATGGTTACCACTCAAAAGAGGTGAAGGAAAGTTGGTTGGAAGCCCTAAAGTTGGGTCAAGGGGAAGAAGAGAAAGGTCACCACAATCTCCAACACCAGTTTAGCCTAATTTGCAGTTGAGACTTTAGAGATCATGTCTCATAAAGGAGAACCTACAAACGTGACAGAAGATGAGAAGACTTTCAGAAAGGCTTTCTTTTATATGACAAAGATGGTGAAGGTCCTCTATGAAGAGACGAATACCAAGTCGTAAGGAGAAAGTTCTGTTGTGCTATACAACAACACCCCCATTTCAAAATTTTTATCCAAAACTTTAATAAGAAATGGGTCCCTTTTTTAAGACTTAGTTAAAATCAATAATTCAATAATAATCACAAGCTTTGATTTAACCACATAACACATGAAAGTCCTTATGAAAAGGTCTAATCCGATATAAATATCAACCAAGACCTTTTTGTAAAATAATATGTCACATCCTTTATTTTAAAGGATAGACTTAAAAGGTTCTTATTGGCATATCTCCAATGCGATAATGCTATTGGAAAGTGCAAATCGCAAAGTCATCAAAGAAACATTCCAAGGGTCCATTCAAATCTCCTGATGCGATAATCCGATCGCAATCGGCCATCACTCAAGGCATGAGACACATAACTATCTATTGGCAATCGCCGATCTGATTTCATTAAAAAGCACAATGTTGGCTGGTTTTCAACCTTAAAGCAATTATAAACGAAAAACAAAGGATTTATTGATTATCCTGCATCCCTAGGATAAATCACTTTTATCGCAATCGGAGCTATGTGTGGAAGCAGCTAAAGCAAAACCTTTGTGCCTCCCGATCTACGATATGCGATTTTTGCTAATCGTTGATCGAAAAAGTCAAGAGATCCACTTTAAAGGACTGATGCTAATATGTGTGATGCGACATATCATTATGACATTTAAGTATCACAATTGGCGGTTACAGAAGTCATTAATAGAGCAGTTAAGGTTGAATCCTTCGAGGATTTCATCCGTGGTAAGATTTGAATTTGTATTGCTTATCACGCTTGAATTACCATTAATCTTTTATTCTGCATTGGCTTTGAACGAGTTTTTCTCTGTTACGTTCTTTTGTTTCTTTTATAGAGCAAGTCTGAGTTGATGAATCCAACGAAAATGATGAAGAAGTCAAAGAAACCAAAGGCCCCATTGTAGCCAAAGAGGATCCAGTGAAGAAGGTCATGATATCTGATACTACCTACTTCAGTCTAGGCAATGCTTCATGGGAAAGTATTTACAATTTAATGGAAGCTGAAGATCAGGAAGAAATAGAAGAAGTGGCGACAACAAATTCCACAGACAATTCAGAGAATACTCTTAAGGATTTGGCTAACTCCTATCTTCATAGAATAGCAGACCACGCCAAAGTTTTACCCTATAATGACTTGGTCAAATGGGTTATTGAAAGCATAAATATCACAGGCAGAACTTTCTTTACGGCTGATGGAAGAATGTTGGGGTCGTTCAAAGCAGAAGATATCAAAAGAATGTACCATTTGCCCGAACCGCAGAAGCGATATAACAAAGCATTTTTGGAGGCTTTCACCAAAGAAAACGCCATCAAATCAGACCCTATCAGATAATGGAGGCATTTTCCGACCAAACACAAGCACGAATCATCAGGTATGTACTCCGTAGGCTCATTGGAATCTCCTTACTGTTATGCTAGTGCAATGATGTGTACACTCTTTGGAGTCCATGATTCTGTCACATTTTCTATAGATATGGTACCTTTAATGGAGGTTGTAGTTAATTCTTATATCATTGATTGGGTGACCATTTTGTCTGATAAAATGGCCAACCAAATACTTGATTATAGGAAAAACAGATTCGTGACTATTCGGGTAATACCCCCACTTTATATGAGTGCTTATATTGTGGACACTGTCTATTTCAATTCAGAATATCCCATTCTAGGGTGGAAATGGACTGCACAGGACCCAAACCCCATTCATATTTATCATAAGGAATTGTGGAAAGCCCATTACAAAAATCATCTTTATATAATTTGTCATGGTTTCATCCTCCCCTTGTATTATGCCATATTCAATAAACCCGCTCCTAGGTTGTCTGAGGAAGCCTGTGTCGACCTAACTGCAATTGGTAGCTGGTTTGGTGAAGAAAAGTTCACCTACATCAGACTTTTTGGTAGCACTACTGACCCACATGTCCTTCCTATATACATCCTTGATAAGTTACTTGCCAGAGAGTTAGCATATCAGATAACAGTAGAAGGGATGTCAAGGAACCTAAAGGAGTATAAAAAACATATGTGGCCTTCATTCCCCTTCCGCTGTGGTGCTTTCACAGTATGAGACTTCAAACATGCAGAGAAGGAAGCTGGGAAAATAAAATTGTTAAAGTTAGCAGTCATCCCAAAAGGCAATATGATCCTAATTCTGTTGCCTACAATGTCACTTCTCTGGCCAAAATCACCAAGTTTGAACATGAGAAGGATAGTTATGATGATCTGTTTGCTTCAACCGAGTTATTTTCTCAAGTGAAACAATTAGCAAAAAACAAATTGGGAGCGGAGGGACTAGAGGAATTTTACAAGTTCAAGATACAGAGATTGGAAACGCTACCTCTGGACTTGTTAAATATTACCTCTATGGTGCAACCACAAGGCCACTGTGAAGAGAAAAATATTGAAAAGAATCCTAAAAAAGAAAAGACCCCGGAAAGAGAATAGACAAAGGAAGGAACTAGTGAGTCCCTTGATACGAATATCAATATTGATTCTAAGTGAATGGGAGCAGTTTGACTCAATCATCAATAACCCGAATAAATCCCAAGAGCTCACTATGCCAAAAATGCCTACAGTGCAAAAGCCATAAGTTATCACAGTTCCAATTGAAGGAACAAATGGCTTACCCTGAATTCAGCAGGACATAGAGATTGTTCCCGAGAATCCTATTGAGGAGATTGTACTACAAATGGAAGAAATACCATCACTCGATGTCTTCTACAGTCTGAAGCACAGGGCTATAGTTAAAAGACAGAGGAAGAGGAGGAAAATTGATCAAAGTCCTCTTTTAACTCCTCAGGTAGAAATGATGAACGTGGTATGGAAAGTAGAAGTCAATCCCTCCGAGGATTTAACAAAGCTATCTCAGTATGCAGGAGATTACACAGTGACAACAATGGATAAAGGCTTAGAGGTCAGCTACCTGATGAGGGAAAAGGATTAGACGATTACCCAACTTGAGGTACAATCCATAACTTAGCTTGAACAATAGTTAATAGAGCAGAGGCAACAAAATGAGCGATTAAAAGAGCAGTTGAAACTGGAAAAATAGAGAATTGATGAGAAGACTCTCCATAAACAACAAGAGTTGTCTCAGGAATTGAGGAGGCTTCAGATGTTAAGTGAGCAAGAAAAGAAGGCAAAGGAAGATCAAATAGCACAGATGAAAGAATAGATAGAGAGGTACAAGGGTTATCCACAGGTAAGTGAATTCAGAACAGAAGCCTTGGAAATAACCAAAGCTTTGTCCCGACAGTTGGATATTCTTTGCCACAATATATCATTAGCTAACCCCTTATGCGATATTGCTGCATCAATGATTGAGAAGGCAGTAGACGCCAGAATTAAATTAGAAAAGGCAAATGAAAGGTTGACCAATTTTCCATCCTGGAAAGATTCCACAGAAGGAATGGCTGCCAACCTACCAAGAATACAAGAATCGCATAAGGAAATCTTGTTTTCCAAATAGGAGTCCCAACTAATGAAAGCTGAAAGAGCAACCTCTAGATGCAGAACTGCAACGAATGGGCTGATCGAATTGATAAATAACAGTTTGCATATGTCTAATTTGATCACCGATTTCTCTCCAGGTAAACTCCGGTTTGGTCAATTTAGTGTGTCCTAAATTGCTACATTAATTGTCAATTCGGAATTCGTAAGCTGACGAAGTGTGGCGCACTATATGTGCAAGATAACCTATTTCTTACTTTTGTCGTTTTTTATTTTTATGTTGTTTTGGGGGTTTTTATCTTTGTTTATGGAATTCCTATTCCTAAGTTTCTAGAAGGCAAGTATGGTTATAAGTTTTAAGGCAATTATGTCCTTTATAAGGGTTCCCAAAACTTAACACTTCAGAAGGTCTTAGAACATTCTAGTGAAAAATAATACTTGAATCAAGAATGAAAAGATGTTGCTATTTAAAACAAGTAATTAATGAACTATTGATTATGAAACTATCATCTCTGCTGCTGTCTAAATACAGAAAATTGATTTAAGCTACTGCACTTAAGGAAATCAAAGATTGCAAAGAAAGTAAAACTAAAATCAAATTACATCATTCATATTTCGATCCCTCGCCAGTTAGTCTAGCTATGGCTTTCAGAGGTAACCGTAAATGAAATGAGCAATCCAATATCTAATTGCAGAAAAGTAAACTAGAATCAAATCACAACATTCATATTTCAATCCCTCGCCAGTTAGTCTAGCTATGGCTTTTGAAGGTAACTGTCGATGAAGTGAGCAATCCAATACCTAATTGCAGAAAAGTAAACTAAAATCAATTCACAACATTCATATTTCAATCCTTCGCCAGTTAGTCTAGCTATGGCTTTCAGAGGTAACTGTCAATGAAATGAGTGAGTTGATTTCTAAACTAACTTTACCAAAACAAATGAACAAGAATGAAATCAACAAAACAGAACTCAAAAGAAACTAATAAAAGCAAAGTCAGCAGAGGATCAATTCCATATCACTAGTTATTGTGAAAATTTTATACAAATTCCCGGGCTGCCTACTCTATCCTGAAACATGCGCACACTGATCAACGTTATACAAAGCTTGTAAAGTCCTGGACAAAAGTGAAATGTTAGAAATATATATACAAGTGAATAGCTATAAAACATGTGCAGTAAAAATAAAGAAATGATATATAAAAACTATACAGTGACAATGAAAACGAAAACCCAGTGTGCAGGGGCCCTCTGCACAACCTCGGCCAACAGGTTATCAATGCAAAATTACGTTCATGCAAGCATGTAGAACAGAGTCTTCTTATATATATCTCAAAACATAGTTACAACAATAAAACTGATGTCACAACACAGTGAGTTCTTAACAACAAAATTACATTCAAAAGACTAGCTACTATGCGTATAAGAACACATTATTTATAACAAAGGTTACATAATTGTTTTCCCGTAAAACTACGTGAACAGAGGACACGTGAAGAACAACGTCCATGGATTTAGCATCATGGTCGCCAAGATTAGGCAATCTATTGAAAGCGGCTGTTGGATCCACATCGTGGTCAGCCTACAGGTGTCAGCGTGCCTCCAGAGATCTAGAAACGGCCACGAAAGTCTTCACGTGCTTGAAAACGGAGTCCTGGGCCGTAGGACTCTCCTGTTTGACCACCACTTGACCATCGTTGACCACAACCTTCTTTGATGAATCCAGCTGGACCAATGGGACTTGACCCATGTCCAAGTCATTTCCAACTTGCCCATGTGGCTTGCTTTGCCTCGTGACACCTGCAACCTGTAGTTTAACAAAAATGGTTGCAGAAAGTTGAACCAGCTGCGGAAAGTGACAAGATTCCGCAGCTCATAAGCAAAAATCTAGTTCAAACAGCAAACACAAGGTCATAGTTAAAAAACCACTTTAAATGCTCTTTTATGACTAATATGCAATGATATTGATAGCTTAGGAGGTCCAGGTGAATGGAAAGAATCTAGAAAAATGTGTAGGAAAGATGCAAGTTCGGGGCTCAACAACTCCCAAAAGCAAAATCATTGGAACAACATTGGAAATAGGAGCTGATGCACAGGGAAAAACAGCTTGGAGGAATCCAAAACTTGACATGGGAAACATTCTAGTTTTTCCTTATTAAGCCACATAGCTAGCAGATGGCCATGAAATGTCTTTCGGATGCAATCAACTGCATGATCTCCTAACTCTCTGATGCTACGTATACAACTCAGCTACACCCCATGATGAGTCAGCCTCTAGAAATCCAGCCTATGCTCGTAATCTGTCAGCTGCAATCACAAGAAAAGAAGCCAATACAATGAATTCATTCAACCACCACGACATTGCTATTTTCATGATGAATCCCAGATTTATGTCTATAGTTAGACCAATGCATAGCGATTTTTATTGATAGTTTGTTGTTATTTTTAGTATTTAAGACCCTTTCATGTATTTAGAAAGGGTCTGCAATTTGTATTAAAACTTGACTTGGGAGTTGCATTATTGTACTTGTAATATTTTTTAATCACAAATTGGACCAAAGTTCTGCATTTTTGTCGAAGAGGCTTTTATGAGATTTGCACTTTTGCATCTTTTGAAGGTGTTCTCAAATAGGAAAGCAGAATCTGAATGTTGTTTACATCGGGAGAATTCAAATGCATACAGTACTATTATCTCTGTATTTGTCTCATTTCTCTATATGAATGAACATTTTTCAAAATTGTTATTATAATATATAATATATATATATATATATATATCTTATATGTTTTGCAATTATTTAACTTGTTATTTCTGAATGTTTTAGAATTGTTATCTTTTGGATATATATGCCAGTGAAATATATTATGATCAATGTGATAATGTTTTTATTATTACTTTGTTTATCCAAATCCATAGCCCATTCTGAGAGTAAATCTCCCTCACCATCTCCTCTAACCTCTCCTTCGCATTCTAAATCTCCAATTCTCAAGCGAGAAGTTGATAAGACAATACCCACTGCTGAAAACTTGAACATATTGATCAAATCCATTGTTGAACCCCCTAAAGCTCAGTCTTTAATTCATAAACTTCAAGGGTTTTCAATATTTCAAGATCAGTCTGAATTATCCCAAGGCAGTGTGACTTCACAATACATTCATTCTCAGACTCTGACAAGATTACAGAGTGAAAAACTTGGTATTGAACCAACAAAATTTCCTCTGCCTAGTTGGAAAAGAGCCAGGAAGACACTTTTAGAGTCTAATAGTGAGACTCTTTCATCATCATCATCCATTTCATCCAATCCATTGCAAAGTCAACCATCCACTCCTCAGCTTCATATTATAATTCAACAAGGTACAGGGACTCCAACATCTCCTACCCAATCACTTACATCTACATCCTCAAATTCCTCTCCTAATAGTGCGACAATGGCACATAATGTTATGAAACCAGCTCACAAAAAGATAGAAAAGAGAGATAAACGCCTTAGAATTCAGCCTCTTCGAGGGGGCAACCTCCGTTACATTACACAAATGAACAATTCTTGGATGATACAAATGAAAATACTTCCTTTCTATATATAGGAGTCTAAAGGGTCATAATATAATTAGAGCCAACATAACAATAATAATGTAAGGGAACAATATTCTATGGAGCACAATAGTAACAATATGGGGAATACATGGGTACAACAATATAATAAGGGGGTTGTACTAATAACAATAAGGGGTTACACTAGTAGTATAGGGGCCTAACATGCCCCTCTCCTTCAAAAAGTGTTGTCCTCAATGCTTGAGTAGTTTTTTATGCTTCTGTATAAAAATCCTCCCATGTGGAATCTTCAACAGGTAAGTTCTTCCGCTTGATGAGATACTCTGAAATTGATCAATTTCGTAGCTGTCGGGTTCTTGTTTCTATGACTGCTCTAGGTTCCAATATGATTTTTCCTTCCTCTTTAAGTTCTGGCAATAGTGTTTGAATTGGGATCTTTTGCAAGTTTTGACTGAGTGGCCACACTTCTTCGTCCTTCTTCCATTCATCCCTTTCTTCGTTTATCTAATCTAGTTGGATAATGGAAATAGCACAAAACAATGCTTCCACATCCTGGTCATTTCTTAAAAGTGCATCTGCAACAAAAATTTGCTTCCCTTTTCTATAGATGATGTCAAAGTCACAACCCAACATAATTGTGACCCATTTTTTTTGTTCTTCTAAAGATAATAGTTGTTCTAAAAAGTATTTAAGACTATGGTGATCCATTTTTACCTTGAAGTGTCTTCCCATTCGATAAGGTCGCCATTTCTTAAGTGCATGTAGTATTGCCAACATTTCCTTCTCATAAATAGCTTGCTTGAGATGTAGCAGTAAAAATACCCAATCACCTATATCAAAACATTTTTCATTACGATGTTGATCTACCTGTTGTTTCATTCAATTTTTCACGAAATTGGCATTATCCTTTAAAAGTTGGAGAACTTGTTGATGCTCGATGTGATCTTTCACTGCTTGAACCTTTTTCTTCTTGATATTTCCTTCTATCTTTAGAGTTTGAGGAGTGGTAATCTCTTCCAATGATTTACAATATATGGTCAGATTCATTTCTTGATGCTTGATGTGATCTTTCACTTCTTGAACATTTTTCTTCTTGATATTTCCTACTATCTTGATAGTTTGAGGAGTGGTAATTCCAACCAATGCATTACAAGATATGGTTGGATTCATTTCTTCTTTCTCTATGTAATCTTTCACTTCTTCAACCTTTTTCTTCTTGATATGTCCTTCTATCTTGAGAGTTTGAGTGGTAATTCTTGCCAATGCTTTACAAGATATGGTCAGATTCATTTCTTCTTTCTCTGGGGTTGGGACCTGGCATATATCATCTTCTTTTTATGTTTCTTGATCCTTTTCTTCCCCCTCTTCATACTCTATGTAAACTAATTTCTTCTCATCACACTTATGACCTTTAGTGCATTTTCTATCACAATTGTAACAAAACCCTTTTTCTCTTTTTTCTTCCAATTGTTGTGGTGTAAGCCTTGTAGGTTGTGGAAGGCTAGGAGAAGAAACACTTCCATAATTATAGTCATGAGTGGTGGAATTCCTTGTTTCCATAATTTCAATTTCAATTTTTCTTTCCAACTCGAATGCCTCCTCCAATGAATCAGGTTCCAAAAAACAAACCTCATGTTGAACGTATCCTTTAAACTCCCTATGAAGACATCAATCCTTTGCTTTTCTAGAATATAATTTACCCTTCTATTCAATATTTGAAAGTCCTCAATGTTCTCTTCCATTGAACCCTTTTGTTTGAGATTTATCAATTGACTAAAGAAGGAGTTTCTCTTTGTATCCTCATAATGTGCTATCATTTCCTCCATGAAGATTGACCACGTAACAAGTGGTTTACGAGAACAAAGCCCTTTATACCATAAAAATTGATCCGGTTCTAAATATGAAGATGCAATACGTACCTTTTGTAATAGTTTCACTTCATGTAGATCGAAATATTTCTCCATCTGTAGTATCCAATTTACCGGATCTTTGCTATCAAACTTCCTCATCTTGATTTTTATTGATTTTAGGAGCTTGATCTTGAAATGATTGTAACTCTATACTTTCGGATCTTTAAGTTCTAAAATTGAGATCTGCAGTAGCCCTTTGTGTCCTCTTTCCAATGCCATTAGTCTGATCAAATTTAGATTCTCCAAGAAGGAGTTATGCACAATCTCCCAAGATGACCTGATTATATACCTTTTCAGAAGAGCAAACTTGTATGAAGTGCCACGTGTCCTTGTTTTGACCTTGGATCTAAAAAATATGTACAAGAAACTACAGTCCGTCCTCTTTTTGTAACTTCTTACGAAATTTCAATCTGATCCTCAGAGAGACAGTTATGACGATTTTCCAAAGGTGGTCTGTTTGGAATGTAATTTGGGGGTCTGCAAAAAATCTAACTTCCTCAGACTATATCTCCGAAAATATAGCCAGACAGGATCTAAAATTTGGAGCAAAGGTTTAGACCAATTTATTCTCAAATGGGTTTTTTTCTTAGCTTCTGAAACGTCGAAGCGAAAGAGTTATAGCGAAAATTACATGATGACCTGTTTTAGCTTAAATTCTGGAGCTTGCAAAAACCCTAACTTTTTCAGATCATATTTCCAATAATATAGCTAGACGAGCTCTGAAATTCGAACCTGAGGTTCAGCATGATTTCTTTTCAAATGGGTTTTTGTTTTAGCGTCTGAAATGGCACAAAAAAAAAAGTTATAGCAAAAATGCCACAATGACCTGTTTGGAGCAGCGAAACCCTAGAATCCATAGCTATGATACTGAATGTTATGAAACTAGCTCACAAAAAGATAAAAAAGATAGATCAACACCTTAGAATTCAAACTCTTCAAGGGGGCAACCTCCTTTACATTACACAAATGAACAATTCTTGGATGATACAAATGAAACTACCTCCTTTCTATATATAGGAGTCTAAGGGGTCATAATATAATCAGAGTTGACATAACAATAATAATGTAACGACATAATAATAACAATAGTGGGCTTCTATGGAGCACAATAGTAACAATCTGGGGACTACATGGGTACAACAATATAATAAAGGGGTTGTAATAATGACAATAAGGGGTTACACTAGTAGTATAGGGGCCTAACACATAATCAACCACAACCAAGGCCATGGACAAATCCAAGGGTAGTCGCAATGCCTGCACCCTTAAGTCAGTTACCGGCCCACCCTGAAAATTGGTTGCCAAAGTTTAATCCGGATATCGGCATACTAGCAGAATAACACATAAACAACTTTGTGTTGTCAATAAACCTAAATGGAGTGACTGAAGAATATGTTGTTGTGAGGCTTTTCCCATACACCTTACAAGGAGCAGCTGGATCATGGTATTTTTCGCTACCAGTAGGATCCATTAACAGTTGGAATGCTTTTCAAGAGCAATTTTTGACTAAGTTCAGAGATGATAGATCCACAAAAACTTTAATCAACGATCTCTCCAATCTTAAAACTGAATTAAAAGAACCCATCAAATATTTCAACTCGTGATTTAATAAGCTCCTAAATAAAATTCTTGCTACATCTAAACCCATCGAAGAGGTCCGAAGCGAATGGTATATATCTGCTTTACCTTCGAATATAGAAACGCTTGTTGATAGAGCTGCAAAGCCCACTTTAGCAGAGAATATGAAAGAAGCGATCACCGTTAAGAAACACATTATTACATTAGAAAAGAAACTGCTCTTGAGGAAAGAAAGTCCAGAAAATTTACTTTTAAAGATGATTCGAAAAAGAAAGTAGCTAAGGATCCATATGATATGGAAGGTTTGTAAAAGGTTTTGAAGACCATGTCCAATTAAATGGTAGATATTAAAAAATAGGTAGTTGAAACCTCCACTAAAAGGCCATTTAGGAACTTCAAAAGAGCTGAATCGAAACCACCTAATGCCATATCTAATGCAGAATCAGATCCAGATAATGATGAGGATGAGGACACAGTCTTGTCATCCGAGGAAACAAAATAAGATGAGATAGTTGAATGTCACGGTATGTGGGACTTCATTTTGCCTAATTCTGACACTGAAAACGAACAGGAAGCTCTCCTAGTAAATACCAAAAGTAAAGTCATTGCAAAGCTTGTTCAACCAACTCAAAAGAAGAAAAATGCAAGCCCAACTGTCAAAGATAAGTCTCCTATAAAGAAATATTCAATGTTGCCAACTCAAAATCAGCCATCATCTTCCAATCCACCCTCATCATCTAAGACATTAGTAGTCTCTGACTCTATGGATTACAACATTATTGAAGACATGAAGAAGACTAGAGCAAATATCTCTTTGCTTGAGCTTAGCAAACTCAAACATCAACATAAATTACTGCTTAAAGAATTAAACACAGTACCTTCTTCCCCTCTTCCAAATGTTGTATTATCCAAGGTGGCCAAAGAAACAGGTAAGCCACCATCGGATAAAGTAGATGCTACTAATGTTGTTTTGATTGGAGATAGATCTAATTCTCATACTCCTTTTCTCTTGACCTATGAAATCTACAATAGAAATCTGCATAATTTCTTAATAGATTCAGGGCTTCATAAAATATAATGCCAACCTCGGTTTGCTCAAAATTGAACATTGAGCCCCAAAAATCTACAGTTCATATTGTTCAGTTGGATCAAAATAAGGTTCAAGTCTTAGGAGAGATCAATTCAGTCACCATTAGATTACCAGCTGATCCTAGAGTAGTCCAGAGATTTGATATATTGATTGCTGACATCCCTGAGTTTTATGGGTTAATTTTAAGCAGGGATTGGTCTGAGAAACTCCATGGTTACATTTCTACTGATTGGTCTCATATGTGGCTCCCCTATAAAGGAAATCCAAATCAAATTAAGATCGATCGGGAGAAGCACATGACTCATACTGTAACGGAGTTTGAGCAAAGAAATCAACCCATAAATTTCAATAATAACATTCTTGAAAATTACTCAGTCAAATCATTCTTTGGTAATTTTAATGCTCAATCATCATCTTTTTCTGTTAATAGTTTCACATCACAAATAGAAAACTTTTCTCATACAGATACATCTAGGTGTGTGACTATTGCTTAAAAAATTGTAAATAAACCTGTAGATAAGCTTGTATTTTGGTCTTTATATTTTGATGGGTCATAATCCAATGACGGTGCAAGAGCAGGATGCATTTTAGTTAGTCCTGAGGGGGAAAACCTATGCTCTCATGCAGACTGGAATTTGAGTGTACAAATAATACTGTTGAATATGAGGCATTGATTCACGGGCTTTATAAAGCAATAGGCCTAAAGATTCAATATCTAAAAGTATTTGGTGATTCTGAGATTGTCATCAAACAGGTAAGGAATACTATCCATTGCCTTTCTGGACACCTCAAGCATTATCAATCCTTGGTTCAAGACCTTATATCTCATTTTCTAGCATTTAATATTTCTCTCATTCCTAGATCTCAGAATGTAGCAGCTGATTTATGAGCCAATGTTGCTTCTAAGCTCCTTCCATCTGAGAATTACAACACTAATAGGTTTTCAATCGAATTTATTTTTAGACCATCTGTTCCAAACAATGTCACCAATTAGCAGGTATATAATCATGACAAAGACATTTTGAATTTCTTAATTTCTGAGAAATCCTATGATGACTAGATTATTGATGAGAATGATCATGATCTTTGTTAGAGTCGGTCTAGTTATCCCTCCGTCAGTGATCAAAGCTCTTTTTGCATTTCATGTTTAGGTGTCCCATCTGTTTTGATCAGCTGCATTTCGTTAGGCATGCCATAACTCTGATGGAGCGGTTTGTGTCACTCATTCCCCTCATGCTTGGCACTACTGGTTTAGGTCTATTCATTAAAATAAGTCTTCAAAGGCCATTTACAATCATGTTTTAAATTTTTAGGTCTTAGGTCTAGGGTTGAGTCAATTTTGTCTTCAAAAGTCTTAGAAGACCAGCAGGCCAGAGGGATGTCTTTGATAGATCATCACTTCAATAATTTTCATCATTGTACAGCTGAATTAGGACTTCTCTTCAAAAATCTGTTTTGAAGATAAGTCGCCATCTCATTTTTGTAAAAATGGTCAAAATTTTCAGTTCTTCAATTGTTCAAGTGCAGCCTTGGTCTCCTTTGCCAGAGCATATCAGAGCTATCCCTGCAAAAAATTATCAGAGAAAATCATTATTTCAACCAATTTTAAAGGGGAAACCAAAAAGGTCAGAGCCTATTAATTTTAAAAAAGTGTCAACAACCAAACATAAGAAAATGGGTTTTGGGTTAAGCAAAAATCAACAAGGAGTCTATATGAAGATATTTCTCCTCATTTGCAACCCATTCCACATTCCAAGAGCAAAGAGCATTGTTCTAAGGCGATTTTGTGAGTTTGTGAGCAAATTGGGCCGTTTCCAAGGCGCGCGGTGCATCAGGTCAGGTGCGCGGCGCATCAGTGGCGCATGGCGCATCAGGCGACAATTTCCAGTGCAATTTTACATGCGCGTGGTGCGCACGGTGCATAGAAGTTTATGCCTGAACTTTGCCCAGAAAACACTCAAACACCTCTTCTCACGCATCAAATCACAGGTAGGCTTACATTCACGGCTTGTTCTTGGTTTTTGGATGGTTTATGTAAAGAAATTATGCTATATTTGCCATGAAAAACCAAGTGTGAAAACCCTCCTTGTTCATCAATTTGCTGTAAGGATTTAAATGCCAAGTTTGCTGTAGGGTTTTCAAAAATAACTGTTGCCAAGGTTTTCCTTTTTCCTTTGTTTCCCATGCCCTATTTTCACCATTATTTTCCCCAATAATTCCTCATAAACCCCACACCATCTTCCCTCAAAATCCTAATCCCTCCCTTCTACTACAAACATATAATCCCTACCTCATCCCAAAACCCTAAAATTTCAAAATTTCCATGCCCTTCCTTTCCCTAATTTCCTTATTTTATTTCCATTTTCCGCATTTCCCTAAATGTTTCCCTTTTCCTAACATTTCCCTTGTCATTTGTGTCCCCTTGGTCACAACGTTTTGAGAAAAAGGAAAAAGGTCTACAGTGAATTTTGTACACAATTCTATATTAGCACATATATATTCCAACTACCTTGTTTTTAAAGAACATGTCAGAGACCGAGTCAGTATATGAGCAGGAGTATGATAGTGACTCTACATCGGAGGTCAATGTGCCTAATGTGCCACAGAGGTATCACAAAGGTGGGAAAAGTGGACAATATGTTAGGGAGGAGCCTACTTCTTTGGCTCAATTGCAAGCTTGCCCACTTGCAATGGATTGTTTTCGGCGCTAATCATGTTACCAATATTGTGAGATGATCTCACAAACTCAGTATCATCAGGAACTAGTCCATCTATTTGTCCTTAGCCTACAGGATGGTCATGTAAACCTTGCCGGAGTGGATTTTACCTTGTCACCCGACACTATTTCTCAGGCCACCGGGATACCAAATGTAGGGGAGGAATGGAGTAAACGCCAGATGCTGGAAAGGTATTACTATGAGCCATATATCAAGCCTAGATATATCAGACACTTGAGCGCAGCCTTTCCTTTCAGATTCCTGAAAGATGAGTTTGCACCATTGATGAAACTCATCATTCGGTATTTCAGTTGTGAGGGCAGATTCTCACGTCTCTATGCGTACCATGTTCGTTTGTTGATGCATTCACAAGGGTACGTATGATGACTTCTGTTTTCAGTGTGAAACATAGAGAGGATGTGGCTTTAGTCAGAGAAAAACCGACACATCAGCATAGGAGCATATATCACTATGCATGGATCAAAATCATAGTGATGCATCAGTGGGCACAGCAGGGTATTGCTTGGGAGGATTTCATCTTCCCGTGATTACTTTTTCGCGCTACAGCCTCCTCCAGAGATAGTTCATGATGAGGGAGGGCCTTCACAGCAGTTTGACATTCCTGAGACCGAGCATGTTGATGCTCCAGTATATGTGACATATCAGAAAGGCCACAGGGCCTTATTTGCATCCGCACGACGAGTACTATCTCTACCCGGGGTGGAAGGGGTCTCGTTGACATCATCAGTAGAGCGAGTATTATCTCCACATCATGTGGAAGGGGTCTCGCCTCCGTCTTCAGCACAGGTACAGATTCAGGATAGGGGCAAGAGACCCATGGTTGATGAGGGTCCTTCAGGAGGTTAGGATATGGGTATCATTGATGTCGATGCTAGCTCGCCTAACTCGGAGCTCAAGGAGATCATCCAAGAGCAAAGGGCCGAGAATGAGTCGCTGCAAAAGAAATTTCAAATGGCTAAATGGGTGATCAACTACTTGGAGCAGCGCAACAAACAACTGGAAGATGAGCATGAACTTTATGAGCTGCGGAAGATTCGTGAAGACCGGGAATTGGCTCGAAGAAGACCCGGTGATTTGACACCTATTGATCGAGAATCAATGCTCATCCGGGTAAACACTCATTTGGAGAAGTTGCTGGCGAAGGAAAACAGGGACAAAGACATGCTTTGCCACATGAAAACTCACTATTGGGGTCGCATGCATGTTTGCAAAGCGAGAATGAAGATCCTCAAGAGGCATTTGAACAAAGCGCAAAAACAACGCAAAAGGCCTGATCCACTTCGAGTTTTGGCCGAGGCTTCATTAGTTGAGCATGATACATGATGGAGGGTCTTCAATCCAAATTTGGGCAAATTTGGAGAAAATTTTGTCATTTCAAAATTTTTGGCTTGTGAAACAGGTTTTTTGGCTCTACGTGTAGCGCGCAACGCGCGACCCATAAGATGGGGAGGTCCAAATCACAGATGTCTTATATTTTTGGATTTTTCATGATGAAATACACATGCTCAGCCATTGCCAAGGCATTTCATCAAGTTTTGGGTGACCAAAAGGCTAAAAAACATCATGAAAACCACCTTTCTACCACTTTTTGCACCAACAGGAAGTACTTCTGGGAGAATGCACTTTTGGAGGGTCAAATGGACACCAAATTGGAACATGCCACTTGGGTTAGAAAGTAGACATCCAGGGATTTCCAACAAGCCAACATGATCTCAATTTTGATGTCGGGAAGTGCCCCAAAAGCAGGTGGAAAGGCGCGCGCTGCACATGGCTCAGGCGCGCAGCGCACAAGGTTTTTTGGCACAATTTTTGTCCTCAGCTCAACAAATGAGTCCAGTTTGACCAGTTTTAACTTGTGTTGGGATTTTTCACCCTTCTTGATGTAATTATTGGAACTTTATGTTGTTTTGACACTTATTTACCTATTCTAGATGATTCATTCATAAAATAGAAAAAATGTAAAGAATGAATTAGTTTCCTAGCTTATAGAGGCAAGTTGTTTTGACTGCCTAGATTGTAGTGCTTAGTTTAAAATTGGTTGAAACAGATCCTAGGATGATGATCTGGACCCCTAGAGGCAAGGGAATGTGTTGGCTTGCCTATATTATGTATTTTCTTAGTCATTTTCTGGGTTGGACTCTTGGGAATAGCTTGACACTATATTGTACATATCTTATCTGCATTTTGGCAAAGGAAAGACCAGGGTTTTGCAGCACTATTTGGGATTCATGTGGCTTTATGTGTTGATGGTGTGTTTCTCTCAGTACTTTGTAAGTTGTGTATGTGTACCACTTTCTTTATTTAATCTTCTGTAATTAAACAAATGAAGTGTTAAGGTAGAATCCATGAACTTGCTATGCTCTGCCTTTAAATTTGTTTAATTTTCTATGTTTTCTTCAGTTTAAGGAGAATCCTTGAGACTTCCTTGCTCTCCTTATCTCCTCACTAGTCTGATCTATCCATCTCACTTGCTTTAAAGCATCAAAACAATCGCCTATCTTTCCCCAAGTAGACCTCTGCAAAAGCTGTGCCTCATCCCCGCACCCAAAATTGCCTTTCCCTTGAATTCCTTTATTTGATGGCACTCCTCAAAGTGTGTCCGCTCAGCAACACATAGAAAAAATGGAAAATTTTTGTGATTTATATGAGATTGATGAAGAGGATGTAACTATGCGATTGTTTTTGCAAACATTCGGAGGAGAGGTAAGAAAATGGTTCAGAGGCTTGGGAGCTAGAAGTATACCTACGTTGGCTGAACTTCAGAAACAATTTCTAGATCGTTGGGAACTCAGAAAGGATCTGCTTCAGATCAATGCCAAGTACAGTAATATCAAACGCAATCATGGTGAGTCTTTCCAAGACTACATTACCAGGTTCAATATAGTTTATAATGCTATTCCGGATGATTTAAGACCATCTAGAAAATCAGCTCTTCTCAAATTCCCGGATGGCTTTGATCCGGAGATGGCTTATTCATTACGGGATAGAGATCTGCCTACTTTAGAAGATATGCAAAAGATTGCTATTAATGTTGAGGCAAATCTGAATGACAAGAGAGCACGGTTGAAGGCAGAGAAAAGAGTGACTATAAAGGAAGAATCTACATCAGAACTGCCTTGGCTTCGTGAGATGGAAATTTTTTTCAAAAGAATGAATCTTGACAAATCAGAACTGCAGATTCGTAATCCAAATTACCGTGGCCAGCAACAACCTCAATTCAGAATTAAGCAGCGTGAATCAAGAGTACAAGAGCCGGCAACCCAGCAACCGATCAAGACTCCTCTTTTGCAGAATTTTGTAAGTTAAGATTCAGATGAAGATGCTGATGTAGTAGGAGACCAAAATCACTTCTTTACTCCTGATGATTTGCCCATTTACATCACTGAAGAAGAAGAGTATGGAGAAAGTTCAGGCGCCCAACAAGATGAAGGTTTTATCTTAGCTAATGATGCAGATTTAGATGATTACCAAAGAGGATATTTGAATGCCTTGTCCACTCAACAGAAGTAGTATTCATTGAGAAACCGAGATGTGCCCATCAATCCAATTCAGAAAAGAAAAGAAGATACAGCACCAAAGACGGATTCACCGATACCACAGAAGAAAGGAAAGGAGACAATTGATCCCACAACTAGCAAGATATCAGCAGCAGAAAGGACAAATCAGGCAAGTATAATCAAAGATAGGAGAGAATTTCCGGTCAAAGAAGTCGACAAAGTTTCAGCATTTAGTTTGGAAAATGAAATTTCCAAATTAAAAGTATCTATTCCTTTTACTGAAATCATGAAAAACAGCAGCTACCGAGGTCAAGTCTCTAAAATTTTGAATTTTGATCCCATGTTTGACACGATGAACATTGAAGATGATAAGCCAGAATTGATCTTTGGGCCCGCATTGGATGGTGAGTCCCCTGATAGTGATGTTCCTCCCTTTTATATCAGTTTGAGGTTGCATGAATATGTTTTGCACAATGCTATGTTCGATTCAGGTGCTTCGCACAATTTGATGCCAAAGGCGATCATGGAGAAGTTGGAGTTAGACATTACAAGGAAATATCATGATTTGTATTCATTTGATTCCAACCGTGTGAGATGTATCAGGCTCATCAAAGGTTTGGTTGTTAGCTTAGACCAAATTCCAGCGAAAAATGTCTTGATGGATGTGGTTGTGGCGAACATTCCTCCACGTTTTGGCATGCTACTTTCAAGATCTTGGGGGGCTAAGTTGAAGGGTACTCTACAGTTAGACTTTTCTTATGCTACAATTCCAGTCTTCAGTCAAATGAGAAAGCTATATCGAGATCAAAAGATGAAATACATGATAACCAGCAAAGAGAAGCCAATCAATCATCCTGTAAATTATGTACATACAGATTTGGAGTCGTTTGTTTTATTTGTTGATAGTTTTAATGATCTAGATAGTCAGTTAGTTCAGGCGGAAGATATACCAGAGATCACTGAAAATTTCAGAGAAGTTCTACAAAAGGAAAGAGGAGAAAAGCAAGCTATGATGGAGCAAACAGCTGAAGATAAGGGGCAGCAAACAGAAAAAACAGAGCTAACACAATTTCAACACTTGGAAGAAGATGAAGATGGTCTTTGGACCATGGATTTTGATGGCACAGTAGGTAGTGATGGTGCTGGTATTGGTGTGTGGATTCGAAGTCCCTTTTCCGCTCAAGACAAAGTTCCAAGCAAGGTGAGAGTGTGTTCCTATAAACTAGCATTTGATTGTTCAAATAATAAGGCGGAATATGAGGCTCTCATTGCTAGCCTAAAGATTCTCAGAAAGCTGAAAGCGAAGAAGATTGCGATCTATGGTGATTCCGAGTTGGTGATAAAGCAAGTTAAGGGTGAGTTTCAGGCCAAGCATCCTCGTATGAGGGCATATCGAAATACAGTCTTAGATATTTTGAAGTTATTTTCTGATCATACCTTGACATGTGTGCCTCGCATACAAAATGGTGTTGCTGATGGACTTGCTAAGGCAGCAAGCAATTTAAAAAATCCAATGAATTCTAGCAACAAGTTTGAGATTCATGTGAACACCGTCCCACCATTCCGGACAATCAGCGATGTTGGCAAGTTTTTCAAGATGATGAAGAGATCAATTAGTTTATGCAAAATAAGGGTAAGTTCAAAGATACCTCAATAGGTACTGAACATGATGATGGTAGTGATAATATACAAGTAAATCAAATGGACGTGCTGCAACTTAAAGACAACATTATTCCTAAGGAATTGATTCCTTTAGAGGAGCTGTTTGACCAAGATGATGTGGACTACAAACCGACATTGAGACCAACTGAAAAGGGTGTTGAAGAGGTAAACATTGGGACAACTGAGAATCCCAAGAGGGTAAAGCTATCAAAGTCATTGTTACCAAAGGTAAAAGCAGACTATGTGAAATTTTTATCTTTGTTTTCTGATGTTTTTGCATGGGATTACTCAGATCTAAAAACATATGACACAAATATCATTCAACATACTATTCCTATTAAGCCAAATCAGAAGCCTTTTCGTCAAAAGTTGAGGAGAATCAATCCGAAGCTGCT
>APFE030765515.1:0-10946 GCA_000404065.3 Pinus taeda
CCTAAGTAAGAAACATAGACTAAAAACAATTTAACACCAATTTTAGGCATTGGACTTTGGGCAAAGGGTTATATACAAATGTTTACAGTTCTAAGTGACAACAACTGTAATAGCCTCAACCTACGGAAATATTCTTTGTTGTAATGAGAGGGAAATCGACTCTCCTTTCTACCTATAAACCATACCTTTTGGTCTCTCTTTTCCATAGGGAATTATGGCTACAATCCTATGCAATACTTCAGATAAACGCGGTCTATGAGACTGTTCATTCACCCACAAACAAGGATTTAAAACCACATAACCATAACCCAACAAACATGTTCAACCCTCCATAACAGAGATCGAATCATAGCATACAAGAGAAACTCGTCCTTCTACTCCAACTGAGCCATATTAAGGGTTTGTGTCCTTCTCTTAGGCTTATGTATTCACACAAGATGAATTGCAATTGATGTGATAGATCCTCTTAGTTCTCTCTTATTTGTAGCTTCTCTAATCATTAGCTTAGGGGCTCTTACTTCATTAAGATGCCTCCACATCAATAATTAGAATAAACAAATTTTTTTTTGGGTCTTTAGCCCACTCCTTTGGGTTTAAATCCCATCACTTTAGTACATAACCCACAAGACACCATTTTTTTTGGTCAACTCCTCACAAACCTAGTACCCCAAAGGTTGTGGGAGTACCCGCCAAGCTATACTTCTCAACAATTCCTATTAGCAAAGGGAGATAATTCCACTACTAGGAAGTAACTAGTCAATAACACTAGGCCAATCTTTGGCATCCACCACTACAAGATACCCTATAGAATGAACAACACCATCCTCAGTATTTTCATTGCCACCAGAAGCCTCTATATTCTTCTTCTCATGATAGAAATTTATCCCATTCCATGATTCCTTCTTGTGAGTTGTAGAAGTTTCCTTACTCCCCACTGACCATGCGATCTTCTTGAGTTGCGTGTTCTCCCTCTGAACTTGTAAACTCCCACTCAAAATGTACTACCTCTAAGTATTAGGAACCTTCTTCTTCCCTTGATTGATAGGATTTCTTGTTAGCCTATATATGCCATGCTTCTTAACTCCAATGACTGCTCCAGTAAACTTAGAGCCTCTAGGCCTGAGTATTGTTTTCCCATCTTGTAACATCACCTCAAACCCCTTTGCCTTGATTACTTAGACACATATCACCTTGTATTTGAGCTTCGGTACCCACAATATATCTTGAACTCGTGGAATCCCACCCGACTCCATCCTAAATGGAACAACACCTGAACCTCTTAAAAACTTTTTGAATCTTATCACCAATCTCCATGTACAATTTCAGGTCACATTCAGTTATAGTATCAAAATATTCTCGCAAACCTGTCATATTTTTTTACACTCTATTATCCACATACCATGCACCCTCGTGAATGGTACCCTCCAAGAAATGATAAATCAAATAAAATTATTCCTCCAACCTTCTTGAGAAGTCATCCAACTCACCTAAAGATGTAGCATCCATAGTTATCTCCTTCTTCTTCTCATTGTCTCCCTTCTTCTGATATGGAAACTTGCTCATATAAAGACCATACTCACCACATGTATAACACTTTAACTTGCTCAAATCCTTCTTCACTTTTCCCTTCATCTTTCTTGCAAGAGCCATGTTATCTTCAATATACTTCTTATTCTTATGAAGATCATCATCCAATAGTTCTTCTTGGATGAAGTCGTCCCATAACCTGTTCCAATATGGCAACTTATCTTGAGCAACTATCCCTTTTACAAATGGCTTCTATCCTTCAATGTAGACCTCACTAGGTCCGACTCTGGAACATTATCTCCAATGGTAGCTATCTCATCACAAACCTGAGAAAGTATCGTCATATATAAAGCCACACATTTTCCATCCAACATCTTGGTGTTCTTCAACTTCTCTCTTAATACTGGCAACTAGTTCTTGTTCTTATTCTAGAAATAATCCTGAAGAGCTTTCCACATCGCTCATGCAATGTTATTCCCAATTAGATGATGCATCAAGTGATATTTGACACTATCTAGGATGATTAGCTTACCCTTCACTTCCAAGTCTTCATAAACTTCCAACTCCTTAAGGTTTGTTGGCTTTTTAGTATCCTTGTCGGAAAACTCCAATATCGTGTTCACCAACAAGACCATCTTGACCCTTTCCTTCCAAGGACTATAGTTGGACAAGCCATCCAGTCCATCTTCATGCCCTATACTAATAACCAACTTCGCCATGATGCTAGTATTTCAACAAAAAGGCAACCATTTCCCTCTTGAATTGTTCATTGTGCACACTTTGATTCGATTGTGCCTTAAAATTAGCTCTACTACCATGCTAATTTTTCCTATCGTAATAAGGTCTATGTCTAATCGTGATATTAAAAACACTAAAATACACACAACTCCAAGTACTTTCCACAACAAAAATGTAACAATAGTGAACTAATAAAGAACTCAAGAATTTATACAGACCCAAAAATTGTTTATATTACAACTTTAATACAATAAACATAAGGTTCATGTCCCTTACAATTAGAACTAATAACAGGAATAACTAGGTCTTGAAGTCAACAACGTTTGACTCTTGAAATGTCCAAGAACAAGAATAAATTTAATTTATATATTGAAGAAGTGCTTGACCACAACCCTTTTAGTCTTCTTGTCTTGAATACTTGGCAACTCCTTTACCACCTATACTTAGAAATACTTCTCTTTCAATACCTATGCACATTAGGTTGCTCACAAGGGTTTTGCTACTCCAAAACACTTGCACAATCAACTCCACAAATATGCCTTCTCATAATGACTATGTTGCTCCAAAGTCACTCAACATAGGCTCCAATATTACATCTCTCACATTGGTTTAACTCCTCCTATACCAATGTATAACAACTCTTACAAACTTTGTGTTTACTAGACAAAACTTAATAGACAAAGATCTGCAATCATATATATAAAACATAGCCTCAACACTCATTTTTTGGCCTCTACTTTGGCCTCAAGAAACTCGGCTTCTATGGAACATTGCTTGGAAATTATTGGTTCTGAACTAGTCTTTTGCAACCACTATAAACACAGATTTATACCTCTTGCATCCACCTCAATTTAGACCCTAAAGTTGAGTCTGTGGTCACTACAACATCCTTGACCTAGGGAAATCTTCTTCACAAGAATGAAACAGAACTTAGCCCCCCTTTCTACATATAAACCATACCTTTAATGAGAGGGAACGTAGCCCTCCTTTCTACCTATAAACCAAACCTTTCTACCTCTCTTTTCCACAAGGAATTAGGGTTACAACCCTCTCCAAAACTTCAAATAAACTCGATCTATGCGATGTTCGCTCACTCACAAACAAGGATTCAAAACCACATAACCATAACCCAACAAACATGTCCAACCCTCCAAAACAAAGATTATAAGCCCGTCCTTCTGCTCCATCTCAGTGTTCTTGAGGTTTTGCATCCTTCTCTTAGGCTTATGTATTCACAAAATATGAATTGCAATTAATGTGAGACCTCCTCATAGGTCTCCATTATTTATATCCTCTATAATCATTAGCTTAAGGGATATTACTTCATTAATATGCCTCCACATCAGTAATTAGAATAAAAAAATAATTGGTTTGGGAATTTAATCCAATCTTTTGGGTCTAAAGCCCACCACATGGGTACATAGGCCATAAAACACCATTTTCGTGGGTCAAATCCTCACAATCCCAGTACCCCAAGGGTCGTGGGAATACCTCCCAAGCTACACTTCTCAACAACTAGGAATAAGCTTAACAGTTGGATTGCATGCCATATTTGATCTAAATTAGGGTCTTGTTGGGCACTATAACTATCCAAGGTTCAAGTGACAACATGTGGTAGGAAAAAAATGGAGTGTCAAAGTATTTGGTGTAACAATAGTAGGGAAAAATTTCCCTCTGTGTTTTTAGATAGGTGGTACTCCTCTTTATTAAGAAACAATGATATATGCATACACATAAAATACCACTTAATATAAACAAACTAGTTTGAATAGAGATGGTATAAATAAATATATTTATATCATATGATTCTCGAATGAAATAAATAAAAGTGCAAGAACATTTGTTCCTAGCATAGTGTTTAGAATAGCACACCATATCATTGAATTAGGTGAAAATAAAAATAAACCACATTTGTAGAAAACTTAAAATGATCATTTATCTGGATTCATAGGCATTAAAAGGAAACACACTTGAAATCTCATCCTAAAACTAGAAATATGAAACCATAATAGCTATGTGCTCCTTGAAGTTCTACATGGAGTCTCCAAAAATATAAGTCTTTAAAGGAATTTATAAAATTATTATAAAATAAAATGCATTCATTTTAAATGGATTGGAATTGGGCTGTTGTGGACCAAACAAATGGAAATGGCTTGGAAAATAAAAATACAACAGTCAAAAGTCAACTCAACATTCAAATAATTTGATATGAAAGGATAAATAATAACTAACTAAGAAAAAGGTAAAGAATACTCAAAATAGGGGACTTCTTTACTTACTATGCTAGAAGGGAGGTGCTCTCTCTCCTTTGAATGCCATAGTGTATTCCCTTAAATATTTTCCTTTGAAGAATCTCCAATTGTCGTAATTTATTTCCCATCATGTAGACCATAATTGATCAACTATCTTGTGTTGCATTCTTTCGCCATTGTTCAATGGATTCCCATAGAGATGCTACACTAATATCATGTTTGAATCAGATGGAAAATAACTCATCATCAACCTCCTTTAGTTCAAACCCAAATTATGTGTCGTAATTTCTTGGTATTCATTGAAAATGTGTGCTAAATATTTATATTGGTTACACACTTCTGTTAAAATTGATTTATTTGACACATAATAATGTAGAAGTATGGGATTTCCTTCAAAGACAAATATCCAAATACACTAGGATTTTTCTTGACACTTGAAAATACCTTTTTCTAAAAGAAAGGATAGAACTTGCTAGGAGAATATATCCATGATTGAGGTAGAGATCATTTTCTTAAACTTTTTTATGAAGGAATTTTGTGTTGAAAAATATGGAGACTTGTAGATTATACCTTATTTTCCTTATCTTGATTATTACTTGTGATGTTAGTTAGCCTTTAATTACTTTTAAATATGTTCATCAAGTAGTTACCAAAACAATTAATATCACAAAGACATAAACTACACAGGATATAGGCTCCAAGCCAAGGAAAAAACCCCTCCAAGGGGAAAACCCAAAAATAAATTATTCTCTTCTTATAGAATCTTCTTACAAAGAGAATTCCAAAACCCAAAGACCAAATGCAACAAACCCTTCATGACCTGGATTTAAACAGGAACACAAAAAATTACAGATATAACCATAAATAAAAAGATGCAGTAGACATAACACTCCATTTCATTAATCTCAAATACTGAAATATTCTTACAAACATAATGGAAATAAGACTAGCTCGAGCGATGGTAGCTTATCTCTAAGAAGAGATGTGGTGGCTACATGCCTCTGAACTGTGCTACAATGAGGCTCAAGGACCTATTTATTATTGAGAAATAATGGAAAAACCTAACCCTAGGAGATGAAGTACCAAACTATGGGCCTTGTTTGGGTAAATTGGTACATGAACTTCCCAGGGTCGTAACTTTGGCATATGATCTTCGTTTGATGCACATAATACCTCATTAGAAAGATCTATCTGAGGACTACAACTTTTGAATGACCAACAACATGGGTCTATGACCTCAAAACGACTTAAGAAGTTAAGGACCCGAAAAACTACCAAAAATAGTAAATTGTGCTACCAATAAGGAAATTGAAAAACTAAAAGAAACAATGGTGGGGGTCCAAGTGTAATAGGCGGGTGGCCACCAATATCCACCTAGATGACTCCAAGCCCCAAGTCATCCCCCAGCAAGACCTTCTTCAAAGCAGCTTCCAGAACTTTGATATTACAACTTTGTAAATGCAATTTTGGCCCCTGTAATAGAATTTAGGCCCTGCAACTTCAACCCCCTGCAACTAGCAGCAACAAAACCCTAAATTTTCACTGTGGAGAGAGAGAGAGAGAGAGAGATAAACCCAATAAATTTCGACTTGTTTTCTTTCCTTCTTCATCCTTCCATCTCTTCTTTTCTCCTTTGTTATTGTAGATCGAACTTATGCTTGATGAATGACCAAATGAGTTGAACTCCTCTCCTTAATATAGCCTTTCTTGAGGGTTGAATTACCTCCCTTAAGGTTGACTTGTCCTTACTCTTGGTATGACTTGGTCTTGGGTTAATACATAGCTTTTTCTTGATAAAATAAGCATTTTCCTTTATTACAATGAATCAAAATGGGACTATGACACATTAAAAATTTATTCTTTATCTTAGAAAGACCTAGAAATACGTAGAAAACATAAAAGAACAAAGAACATGCTTTTGAATCAAACTTGAGTATGAAACCCATACTCCAAAAATAAAATATAATTTGTTTTTCTTTATGTTTCTTACATTATAAATAATATAAATGTCATGATTACAATTAGGGCATTATGAATACCAAACCTAGTTACAATTTTCAACACACCCTCTTAACTAGGGAGGTATTCATAACATGGTACAAGGAATATCAGTCTTGAAGCATTCTTATGGGAAGATTTGGATCAATAAGCCATATTTTTTAACCATCTTTATCATAACCATCATTGTCCATGAAGGCCTTAACTAAACAAGCTTAACTTCATTCGAGAGCATTATGCTGGGAGGCTTTACGTGAGTTTCCCAATACCTCTAAGGCACATACCCCATCCTTATGTTCACAAGGTATGTCTTTTTAGGACTATCCTTATCTTAGATTCCCATTCTTGGATCCTCAAATATTATTGGTCCTCTTCGACTACTCATGTCTTGAATTCCCTACCTCGTCCTCAAAATAGTATCAGTCAACAACTTCTCTTTCTTGGATTCCAAAATCCATAAGAATTTTTAATCTTAGATGCTTACCCAATCCTCCAAACTCCATTCTTTCTTTATGGCCTTCACTAATACTTATGGTTGTTAGTCCTGGTCTCATGCATGAACCATAAAGATAAGAACTAACGAATATCTCTCCTTCTTAGTTAGGGAGGAAATGTCTACCAAACCAAGTTTGTTTCTCAAATACTCAAGTTTATTATTTGGTAATGCCTTAGTCAAAATATCTGCTACCTGTTCATCTGTAAGTGTATAATGCATCTTTATGACCCCATCTCGTACCAGGCTTCTGATGTAGTTGTACTTATTATTTATATGCTTTGTCCTAGCATGAAAGGCTAGGTCTTCTGTTAATCTTTTACAACTTTCATTATCATAATGTATATGTGTAGGGTTGAATGGTCCTTCAAACAAGTCTAATAACAACTTTCTGAGCCAAACCACTTCTCAACAGACTTCACTTGGATCAACACATTCTGCCCAAGCACTACTCAAAGAAATTTTGTCCTTCTTTCTGCCCACACATGAAACCATGGAAGATCCAAGGCTGAAGCATCCTTCTGTTATGCTTTTCCCATTAGTCTCACTTCCACCCCAATATGAATTTTTATATCCCATGAGTTTGATGTCATTACCAGTATACTAGAGACAATGATGAATAGTTCCATGCAAATATCTTAGGATATGTTTGACTACAATCCAATGATCATGTTTTGTCTCCATACGAAATTTATTGAGGACATTTACTGCAAAAAAAATGTTTGATATTGTATTTACCAGATATATTAAGGACCCAATCAACTGTCTATAGCAAGTAAGATCCACTGGACTGATTTGGAACACCTCAACTTCTTCAAATTTGTAATCATAGGAGTCATCATAGGTTTTCTATCCATCATGCCAAACTTCTTAAATATCTTGATCACATATTCACCTTGACTAAGATATATCTCACTTGGTTACTACCATACTTCTAGTCCCAAGTAATAAGGCATAATCCCAAGATCCTTTATATTGAACTCGGTTGCTAATTGTTTCTTGTATTCCTAAATTCGATGCTCCACACATGTGACTAGTTTATCATCCACATATAAGAGTATGATAAATGGTTCATCTTGGACCACCTTGATGTAAAACCAAGTCTTAATAGATATGTATCCATTCTAGCATACTAGGCTCTCGGTGCTTGATTTAAGCCAACATAGCCTTGTTCAGTCTGTAGACATGAGTTTCCCTCTAATTTATTTGAAATCCTTAAGATTGCTAAATGTAAACCTCACCATCAATGGTCCCATTCAAAAATGCAATCTTAACATCTGTTTGATGAATATTCCATCCCATAGTAGTAACCAATGAAACAAGTGATCCTATTATGGTGTATCTGGCTATGGGAGAAAAGTTTTCTTCATAATCAATTCCTTCTTTCTGTGAGAATCCTCTCACCACAAAACTTGCTTTATATTTATCAATTCTTCCATCTCTAACTTGTTTTATCTTTAAAATCCATTTTGAAGTGACTATAGATTTATCGCTTTTCATACCGACAATTTCCCAGACATTTCTCTTCATTATGGAATGGTATTATTCTTGCATAGCATTTATCCATTCTTGATGCTTAGTTTCATATTCATAGGAGGAATATTGTGCTTCAATAAGATTTGTTATGTATGTAGCATACCCAGAATACCTCTTTGGTCTTTTACTTTCTTTGACAGTTCCAAATGTTGTATGTCCTGCTTCTTTTTGTAGAGTAGCCTTCAACCAAGTAAACCACTTTTGAGTTTTTGGACAATTACTTGTTGTAGAGGATCGCAAGGACCTTGAACATATTATTGACCATGATTTTCCCATGAGATATCTTCAAAAATAGGTATCTATTCTTCATCATAATTTACGGGAACATACTTCAATTTCTTGTAAGCTATACTTTCATCAAATATGACATCCCTACTTACTTCAATTCGACGATCCTCCTTGATATATATTCTATATGACTTATATGAAGCACTATACCTAAAATATATGCCCTTCAAACTAGTAGGATCTAGCTTCTTTCTCTTGTCCTTGGGTATATGAATATACACGGGACATCTAAATATTCGAAGATGATCCACATTAGGCTTCTTTCCTATAAATGCTTCTTCTAGTTCATGTTGTTGAGAATCCTGTGAGGACTTCAGTTCTGCAAGTAAAGATTTGTCATACATGCCTCTCCCCATATAAATTGAGGGATATCTTGATCATGTAACATGGCCCTACACATTTTTCAATAGTTTTGTTCTTTCTTTCTGCCAAACCATTTTGTTTAGGATTATAAGGAACAATGAGCTCCCTCTTAATTCATGCTTCTTTGCAGAAAGCTATCAATTCTTTTGAGGTGCATTCTCCACCATTATCTGACCTTAGAGTTTTAATCTCTCTTTGTTAGGTTCTCCAATTCATTCTTGAATTCCTAAAAAGAATTGAATACCTCATCCTTGTTCTTAAGAAGGTATAACCAAGCCTTCCATGGGAAATCATCAATGAAAGTTACATAATATAGGTGCCCACCAAGAGACTTAGCTTCCATAAGTTTTCATACATCTGAATGTATGAGATCTAAGATTTCCTTTGATCTGGTATCACTCCTTGCAAATGATTTCTTTAGATTATTTCCTAGATCACATCCCTTATAGGTTACTTCATGTTCTTCCTTCATTTCAGGGATGTCATTGACCATTTGGCTGAGAGAAGGAAAAATCTCGTAATGAAGGTGTCCATACCTTCCATGCCATAGTTCGGAAAGGTTCATATAAAAGTGCACAAGGGAATGGGATAGAGGCGTAAAGAGTATATATAGAGTTCCCTTGCAGATCCCAATCACTCTTGCATCATTGATACTAGAGCCCTTACCCTAGACCAAAACCATGACATCAACAAAGGAAATCCTATCACCCTTATCCTTTAGACAAGAAATAGAAAATAAGTTTTTCTTCAACGTGGAACATATAGAATGTTGTTGAAGTGAATTCTTCCACCAAAATCAAGCTCCAATGAAGTAGATCCAATTCCTTTCACCGAATAGATATTGTTGTCTCCAAGTTAGATTAAGTGAGAGGAGTTCCATTTTCATAGGGTCTGAAGCTGACTACATTCTCCCATCGTATGTTTGGAAGCACCACTGTCAATAACCCATACATTCTCTTCCTTGAAGGTGTCAGATAAAGAGGAGAACAACCTTCCTTATATTATTCTATTTTATAGCTTGGAGATTATCTTCAACATGTAGTCCTTGATCAATGTAGCGAGATTTTCAATACACTTGAAATCTTTCTTCATAACCGTTGCCATAGTGCTAACTATAATGTCATCTTCAGTTTCCTTTCTGAACCTTAGCTTTGATACCAATTTGGAAAATATGGAGTGTTACAGTAAAATTTGTCACCATGACTATTTGCAGTTAGTATGGTTCCATCAATAGTCATACTATCCTCCTTGGCAAGCCTCATACCTCTGCTCCCCATGTCAAACTTCAAGAAAGAGAGAGAGTCATTTAAAAACATGTTTATCTCTGGGTACGCAGGTTCTCTCTACCTTACCTGCGTGTACGCATCCCAAGTTCATAATACCTGCGTACTTGTACGCTCTGTATGTCAAGGGATGGTTGCGTACTCCTGTAAAGGTCAAAAGGCGCGAGATTCATCTTAAAAAAGTTACTTGTGGTCATTTCTAGAGCATTCTAGAAGTTTGTTTGACGTGTATTGAGCACCTCTAGATGGTTCATGCATCCCTATGAAAGAGGAACTTATCCCATCAAGAGAGGAGCTACCCCATCCAAAAGAGGGGCTTATCCCATTGATGTTAGACCTGATTAAATTCCTCTAGAGCACTATAAATATAGGCATTGGGCCAGAGGAGGGGAGGTTGAAAGCTGAACATTCCTAAGGGTAGATGCTGTTGAAATTAGGACTTCCTTGTTGAAGCTTGTGAGGAGAGAT
>APFE030765518.1:0-12655 GCA_000404065.3 Pinus taeda
CTCATTCTCATGAGTGGCTCATTGATTCTGGAGCCTCTTATCACATGGCCAAAAACAAAGCCATGTTTTCTTCTTTACATGATTGTAACACCAAAAAATATATGTTGGTGATGATAGATCTCTTAATGTTGTAGGGACTGGAACTGTTCATCTAGACAATGGTCAGTTTAATGATGTATTATGTGTTCCAACCTTATCCAGCAACCTTCTATCTGTATATCAGATAACTCATTCAGGTGAAGGTAAAATTGTTGGATTTTCACCTCATGATGTTGTAATCAAGGATGTAAGAGATCCTAAACAGATTCTAGCTACTGGTATTGCTGATGATTCCACAAGGTTGTATAAGTTTCACAACTTTGGGTCATCAAATCTTCCCTCAGTATTTGTTGCTCATAATGATGAAGTGAGCAAACTTTGGCATGAGCGATTTGGTCACTTAAACTATCGCTCCGTTCAGCATCTATGTAAAGAAAATATGGTGACAGGTCTTCCTATGGTATCTTGCAGAGATGGTGTTTGTTCCGGATGTGTACTCGGAAAACATCATCGGGACAGTTTTGAAAAACGTTCCTCTTGGCACGCCTCAGCCCCTTTACAGCTTGTGCACAGTGATTTATGTGGTCCACTTCCTGTTGCTTCATTCTCTGGCTGCAAGTATTTCTTAACTTTCATTGATGATTTCTCCAGACGCACTTGGGTATACTTCTTAAAAATCAAGAGCAAAGTATTTAACACATTTTTGGCCTTCAAAGCCTTTGTTGAAAAACAATCTGGACATCAAATTCTTAAGCTAAGGACTGATAATGGTGGAGAATATGTTAAAAACACATTCATCAACTTTTGCACCGAAAATGGAATTCAAATGCAACATACTGTTCCATACACTCCACAACAAAATGGTGTAGCTCAAAGGAAAAATCGCACCTTAAAGGAAATGGCTAATTGTATGCTGCAATCTAAAGGACTCAGTCTTAGTTTTTGGGCCGAAGCAATTAATTGTGCAAATTATATAATAAATCGCACTCCTACTAAGGTTCTAAAGAATATCACTCCAGAAGAAGCTTGGAGTTCCATTAAACCAGATGTAAGTCACTTTCGTATTTTGGAAGTGAAGCATGGGCCCATATTCCAGATGAAAAGCATAAAGCTTTAGAACCTAAGAGTGAGAAATGTACTTTTGTTGGATATTCTGAAGATGTAAAGGGTTATAGACTTATTCCATTTAAGTCCAAAAATGTTATCATTAGAAGAGATGTAAAATTTGATGAAAATAAATCGGCCTGCGAGCCTAGTCCGGCGGATGTGCCACCTCTTCCTATCTCTTCTACTTTTGAAAACATTTCTTCTTCAGATGATGAAAGTGAGGATGACAATCCTGCCCCACCTTCTCAGGATCCTCCACTTCCAAGATGGGTCCGTGCTACTCGGTATGCAGCAGGTGATCTTGCCGGTGATCCTACAGATCAGCGACGTACACGTTCTCAGTTTGAAAGAGCCTCTTCTTTACTGGCTCAAGCTCCAGTAAATCATGATCCTGACACTTTTGCAGAAACTTCAGGCCATCCACATTGGGAAGCAGCTATGAATGAAGAATATCATTCATTGTTGGCAAATGATACATGGGATCTTGTTCCTCTACCAAAGGAACGCAAACTTGTTAGATGTAAATGGGTTTACAGAACCAAGTATGGACCAGATGGGAAAGTTGATAAACATAAAGCTCGTCTTGTTGCTAAGGGCTTTTCACAGGTTGAAGGCATTGACTACACTGAAACCTTCTCCCCTGTTGCCAAAATGAACTCTATCCGCCTTGTTCTTTCCTTTGCTGCCTCTTTAAAATGGGAAGTCCATCAGATGGATGTTAAATCTGCCTTCTTGCATGGGGACTTGCATGAAGAAATCTATATGGAACAACCCATTGGCTTCATCCAAACAGACTCCAGCCTTGTATGTCGACTTAAGAAATCTCTTTATGGTCTCAAGCAAGCTCCTCGGGCTTGGTATGCCAAAATGGATAGCTCTCTTTTAGAATCTGGCTTTTCTAGGTGTTATTCTGACAATACTGTCTACACCAAGAAAGTGGGCAACTCTCTTATCATCCTTGTTCTTTATGTTGATGATCTTATTCTTACTGGTAGTGATCCCAACCTTATAAACCATGTGAAGTCCAGCCTTAAAAAGAAATTTGAAATGACAGACTTAGGACACTTACACTATTTTCTCGGTTTTCAAGTCTTGCAATCCAAGGAGGGTATTTCCCTTTCCCAGTCCAAGTATGCTTGTGATATTCTTCGTCATTTTCACATGGAAGAATGTAAGCCAGCCCCTTCTCCCTTTCAGTCTGGAGTCAAACTTTCAGTCTCTTGTACTTCTCCTGAAGTTGATGCTACCTTATACCGTCAACTTGTAGGAAAACTCTTGTATTTAACCCATACTCGTCCTGACCTTTCCTTTGTTGTTGGCCTTGTTGCTCGTTTTATGCAAAACCCCCGTGAAAGTCATTGGAAAGCAGCTAAAAGAATACTTCGTTATGTTCGAGGTACAGTACAGTTTGGGATTCATTACAGTGCCAAAGCAGCTCCTCTATTAGTTGGTTTCACTGATTCTGATTGGGCTGGTGACCCTGATGATCGGAAGTCTACTGCCGGTTATGTCTTCACTCTTGGTTCAGGACCTATTACATGGGCTTGTAAGAAACAGGCTGCCATTTCTCTTTCGTCAGCAGAAGCAGAGTATCGTGGTGCCGTGGAAGCTAGTAAGGAAGCCTTGTGGCTTCGTCAGATCCTATCAGAATTTGGCTTTGAGCAGCAGCATCCAACCACACTTTGGTGTGATAATCAAAGTGCCATTCAGCTATGCAAAGATCCAGTCCAGCATCAGCGCAGCAAACACATTGAACTACACATGCACTTCATCAGAAAACTCATTCATGACCATGTTCTTGAAGTGCAATATTGTTCAACAGATGATCAGGTTGCAGACATCTTCACAAAGGCTCTCACAGAGGCGAAGTTCACTAAACTTCGATATATGCTTGGAGTTCAGGAAGTTGTCACTAAGGGGGGATAGGCTCTAGTGCCTCCTTCCTTCTCCTATTGTGTCATATTTGTAAATCCTTCAATCCTATCCCAAGTTGTTCTTAAGGGGGGATGTTAGGATATTCCGACGCGTAGGAATAGTTAAGTATAACTTGGTCTAGTATAGAGTTAGGTAAAGTGTGTTTCTTTACTATGTACATTTGTAACTTACAATTCGACGGTCACGATATGTAGTGATCTGACAGTTCATTCTCTCCTTGGTATTACCAACACTTGATCCATGGCTTGACACCCGATTGGTCCATGAATTCTATTTAAAGCGCATGGAGGGTCATTTGTAGGTTCACCGTGCATGAAAGAAGCTTATGTAAATTTTCATTCTTTTATTAATAAATTGCCTGTAGTAGCCACATTGGCGAGGCCGTGGACTGTTTCCCTCTCTGAGGGTTTTAACCACGTCAAAATACTGGTGTATTGATCTGTGATCTATTTGTGAGCGGTGTCCTTTTGGTGTTCTGTCTGAGGAACTTAGCTTGTAAATTCCTACAAATTAGGACAATCCATTTTTAAATTTACAAATTTATGACAACCATAACATTGAATTCTTGACATATCCTTCTTCCTTTGGGGAGGAGGAGATCTTCTTCATGATTTCTTGTTTTGAAAGACACCCTTATTCTTTCTTCTACTTCTCTTAAAGCGAGATGCAAGTGATTGAGAAGCTTATTCCTTTTTATCTCTTGATATAATCCTTAATTATTCTTGAGCCCATGAGGTCCATAGTTGTTCAAATGAAGGGGATTCCTTCTAGCTACTTATACATACTGCAAATGCATCCCATGATCTAGGTAAACCATTGAGTGTTGTAGTTACAAGTTCATTCCCGGAAATAGTTTCTCTAATTTATTGAATTCGGTCCTTTATTTGAGAAATCCTTATGAAACATGAAGCTACAGTGTCACCATTCATCATTACTATATCATGAAGTTCATTCTTTAGGCTCATGGGTTGACCAACATTATTGATAGTAAATAGATTTGTTAGGGCATCATTCATCTTCTTGGTAGTGTCAAGATTTGCAATATATGGAATGATATGAAATCTGATGGAGTCTGAAATAAGAATCATGGAAGTAATGGCATCCTCTTTAAACTTCTCCTTTCCTGCAACATCTGCTAGTTCTACAACTTTCCCTGTCACAATATCCAAAACCTTGTTCTTTGCAAGAATGGTCAATCCTAAGTTTCCAAGCTCAGAAGTTTGAGGCTCCTTATAACTTGTTATTAGATTTCATAGAAGAATCCATGGAAGCAAATCAAGAAGGAATTAAAAAATAGTTTTCTCAATGTAGGGTTTCTTCAAAGGCGATCTTAGTGTTCCTTCACCAAATCTTTGATACCATGTTGATTTTCTGAGTGAAATATGGGCTAGCATAATATTTTTGAAATACTAATTTTTAATTTTTATGTTGATATTATTTTAAATTATTCCAATATATCATTCAAAAATTATACTTTATAAATTCAACCATACAAGCACAATAGAATAGTAGATATCACAATGCACAAAGAGAAGACAAGATTTTCCCTGGGAAACCCACTAAGGGGGAAAATCCAGAAACTTTTCAAAACAAAAATTATTGTGTTCAACAAGAGACACACCTTGACCTTTGGTAAAACTTGGTCAACCCCTATGTTGACGGTGTTGGAGCCGCTAACATGTAAGGGTATCTCCCCAGTAAGAAGTCCCAATCAGACCTCAGACCGTTTGGTATAGGATTCCCAGCAGTGGAACATATGGTAATGCCTTGACCGTGATTTCACAGATAGGAAAGTAAGATGACTCTGTTGGTAGCAAGGGTGTGACAATTGCAGAGAGTTAAGGAAGGTGCATGAGAGGTTCTAACACATGTGGGTTGAGATGAGTGCGCCCCTTGGAAACCTATAATAGTACTCGGATGGGAAGGGAAGATACGAGTGAAGATACATCACAAGCTGGAAAGAAAGTTAGCTAGCAATCCAAAGTGATGGTTAAACTAGAAATGCATTTCAGAAAGATTCATACATACACATACATAATAGTCCGTACATGCATGCTTAAGAAAGCAAATACATATGCCATTTAGAGTAAACAAGATAGTTGGAATGCAATACAACATATGCATGAAACATGTTGGCTATTATTATATAAAGAAGTGTAAGTTCCAGTCATACAATACATCCATATCCAACCACTAGCTCGAATAGTGGAACGTTATAGCCACATCTACCTGCTCCTCCATAGAGATGTACTAGCTCCGTGTAGTGGAGAAGCCAAGGTGCATTACAATATTGTCCAAGCTCTCTCCAAGATAGTCTTATCAGAAGCTTGGCTGACCAAAAGCCTTTACAATGAGTTATGAGGTACTATTTATAGCAAAGGGTGGGGTGACCCTTGACATTCCTCTTTGTGACAATTCAAATACCCTCATGACCCTTCACCTACTCTATGACTATTACATCCAACTATTAACACTTGATTTACACTTGACATGATGTTACATTACAATGCACATATGCTCATCTGAGACAACATGGCTTGAGAAAGCCATCCAAGACATTACTGGCAGTCGATCCATTGTGATGAGACCAACTCTTTCACATTCTTGTGATGGCGAAGGTGGTGAGTTGATTCCAATCTTACTTGTCAATGATGGTGTGCATGCACCCCATGGTGACATCTTGCTGAAGTGAACTCTTGCCTCTGTTGCAACCGGTGCATTGGTTCAGCTCCTTCATCCAACTCGTCTGCTAACATATACATGGTCTTCTTGGGTGAGGCTAAATTGGAAACACACTGATGCATAGTGTTCGTGATGGTCTTCAGCGTGTGTTGGTGGTCATGCACATCAACTTTCTGAAGTACATGTTCAACTCCAGTTGGACTTGCTTCTTGTCTTTGCCTTGGTGAGTGTGTTGAATGGGTTGGATCGCATGCATGCACATAATGACATGCATGTTGTTGAATCCCTTGCATGTGATCAACAAAACTTCTCACCATGTCTTCTCCATGCCAGCTGTTGGGATGGATCTTTGACTTGTACGAGTGTAGTTTCATCTATGAGTGCATGTTGCGCTCACTACTATTCCTATTCCTGCTGCAACTCATTCGTCTATTTATGTAGCTTCATGTTCTTCCTTGATTTGTTTCTTCAACACATGAAACTCCTTCTTTCTTCCATTTTCTATATTCGTGTGATCTTCATGTCATGCCATCACCTCATAGCCCGATTCTCCAAAGTTGCTTTCATCATCAGCGGATCTACTTAAGCTCACAACTTTGTTCCACCTCTGTGTTGTCAGCAACATTACTCTTTCATTCACTAAATTTGGCATGCTACCTTCAGCTTTTGTTCATGATGCTACTTTCTGTGATGCTGCTGCCGTCATATCTTGATGTCCTCATCTACAAACAACTTGATGTCTTCGTGGGTAGACAAGTTCATAGACACTTGATCGACTGCATCCCCATGTGTGCTCTGAATGGTGTCTTTGACTCTGCTCTCTTGAAACCATTATACATGTACTACTGAGAGGTAGATGAACACGTGTGATACTTAGAGACATGGTAACACTCATGGCAAGCAATCTGTTAGTCGAAAACCAAAATGAACTTGAGAACTGACTTGCAACATACCTATGTTACTAATCATGAAGGTTACACAATTTCTGCCGGGAGGTCGGGAGAATGACTGCCAAGACTGTGCATGGCACATTCTAGGATGTCAGGAGTCTGCCTGGCTGTTGGAACTGCACAATGCATAGTCCATCCTGACTGTTGACTATTGGAATTTCGCAATGCGCAATTTCAGCTGACAATGAGTGCAGGCTGAGTGACTGCATTACACAATTTTCTAGGCCTGTAGTCACTGTCTCTCAGGATTGTGAAAAGTAGGCATGGGAAACAAATGCTAGGTGAAAATGTGTTTTCTAGAGAGGAAGGAAGAGCCTTCCCTCTCAGGATTACACACTGCTGTCTTGGTGAGGCTCTTGGTGAGGTAGAGTCCAGGCCAAGTTTGGACAAACTCGCTAACAGGAAATTGAAAGCAAATATGGAAGTGAATGCATGGCGACACTAAGTGAAAACAGAAGTGATTGATTTTGCATGAAAATTGAATGAAATATTCAGTAAACATATCAACATGCATGTGGGTGAAGTGAGTCATCGAATCAACGATCGCTCATGCAAAACAATTTCATGCATGCGATAACAGTGAGATATCAATGAAAACTGAAATGGTGCTAGTATAAGCTAGTATGTATCAAATTGATAGCAAGCGCTCACTGAAATCAAGCAGACAATGTTCATATGAAGCAAAAAACAAAAAGCACCAGAAATGCAACACAAATCATGGAAAGCGGGCTTACCCCAAAACAACTGAGTTGAATGTGTCAACAACTCTTAGATGTGATGTGGGATGTCAGAGTTGCAAGGTTGATGTGAGGAATGAGATCTGTAGCGTCTAGTTGATGTTTTTTGAAAAAATCAAGGTTGTGACGCGCATGCAACATCTCTACGGAAAGTGACACTTGGTGGTAGGTGTTTGAAGTGATCCTTTCATGTAACCTCCAATTGCCCAAAAATAAATCCCTGAAACAAGGGATGCCTTTGCATGTTGCCTTGGGAGAAGCAACCCATGCATGCAAGTCTGTTTTGCTTGGTCCCGGAGGGAACCGGTCAACTCAACTACACATGCAAGAGGTTGTTCGACTGTTGGGAGAAAATGCGCATTTCTGGCTGGGAGATGGGCTAGCTGCCTAGGAGATTTGTGCAATTTCTAGGTAGAGCAACTGACTGCTGCCCAGATTTGTGCAAATTCTAGGCTAAGCAGCCCTGCTGGGGAAAATTGTGTAATTTCCACTGTGAGTGTTAACTTCCAAAATTGCACAATTCTGGAGCCCAACAGGTTTCCAGTCAGGATTGCACAATTTATGGGGGGAAGGATGGTTTCCCCCCATAATTGCATAATTTCATAGGGTAGCAGCTCAACTTGCAACTGGACCAAGTCTAGGTGATCAGCCTGTGAGGGGAATGCATCGAGCCATGATCGAAAGGTTGCCTTTGTGCAAGAAAAAAACTGAAGCTTGTGTACTTGACGAAGCAAGACCTACTGCTGTGAAAGGTTGGTAGGGAGGCTACAAAATGAAGCTAAGGCAAAGTTTTGGAGGGTGGTTGTAGAAGCTACAAAATTTGGCGAGACACTGGTAGAACTCCAATTCTCTGAATGGACCTTGTTCGTGAAAAGTATGTCTAACACCTCTAGAAGTATTGTTCAGTTCTTAGTTCGTCTTGGTTTCCACACTTGCTTGATTGTAAGATGTAGCATCTTCCAAGCTCTTGATCGATTGACACACATTCCAAGCCAAGTCAACATAGCTATTTTGATTGAGGTCGAGGGGTATATTGGTGCACGAGCAGTATAATCATCAGAGTCTTAGTTTCATCTCTAGTGTTGCTCCGCTGCCATCAATCCTGGACAGTACCCCGATGGAGCCACATAGGAACACAAGCATGGCTCTGCTACCAGTGAGCCTAGTCAGTACCCCAACAGAGTTACTTGCATCACTTCTTTGTGCAGGAAGCCTTTCTCTTCTTTCACCTTATTCATTTTCATTTTTTCAAAAAAAATTCACTTTTTCATTTTTTCATTTTTCATCTTCGTAAATGTGCATAACACTTATTCATTCCAGAGGTGGAAGAGGGACCCGACTTATAGAGAGAAGAATAGGTTGTTCCTACAGAGTAGTAGTTTATTATACCTCATACGTGCTTCTTAAGGTTTTCCCCCTCACCTTTCTCTACTTGACTGAGCTAACAAGGATTAACCCAAAAACAACTGACTAGAGTAGGTGATACTAGTTAGAGCGCAAGCGTTGTGTTTTCACCAAGGTTCACTTCGAATAGTATATATTTTCCTTCGACATATCATGGACTAAAAGTAACAAGTTCTCACATAAGAGAGTGAACAACAAATAACCAAATGGTGATAGTTGTACAAGTCCTCTCATACTTTACCCAACTTGCTTCAAGAGTCATGCATGGTTTCATGCGAAACTAACCTATGAACAAAAGAAAAAAAAACAACAAAGAAAAGCAGAAGCAGAAGCAAAATCGAAAGGAAAGCGAGTAAGCAAACAAGCAAGCAAGCAAACAAACCAACACAACAAGTAAGAAAACAATCATGCAAGAAAACAGATTAAAAGCAAACATTACTCCTACTCCTAAGCTAACGATGCATGGGCCATCTCATGTGAAGAGATACTTCCAATGCAGCTACTGGCACATTGGTTGACCCATGTTGGTGAAGGCATGGTTCGCGAACAAGACAACTATGCGAACAAACAAACAAGAAAGATATAACAGTGAAGACAAACACACTCTGAGTTTACAAGAGACCACAAAACAGAGATGAGTGAAAGCGAATGACATGCACTTTGTGGAGCTTGCATGGTGTTGTTCTACACTTCATGCAGATGTTGAGTGTGTGAATTATCTTGACTGTGACATGCAAGCAAATGTGAGAAAGGTAGACCACTTATGTTGTGCATGTGTGCTTGTTGTGTAAGATTCCTCTAGCACATGAGCGATGGGATCATGTGTTTCAAGTGGAGGAAGTGAAATATGGGTGTTTGGTTGATCTTCAATGCAAAACAGAGAGTGATTAGGAGCTTTGGGTGTTTCAATAATTTCTTGACTAGAAGTGAAACAAACCCCAGGATAGCGAGGGCTTGACATCACCATTAGCTCGGGCTGAATTGTCTCAACAGTCTCGGGGGTTTCGACTTCGTTGACAGATAGATCATCGTAGACCACTATCTTAGACAGATTAAAAATTATTGAATCAACATCATGAGCAGATGAGGAAGTGAATAGATCACGACAACCAAGAGAAGAAAATTCGAGATGTTCATTAGCATCCTCATGATTTGATGAATTAGGCAAAGGGGTAGATGGGAAGAAAAGATGTTCACGCTCTATGTTTTCAATAAAGATAGATGACAGATTGGATGGATTTCTTGAGGAAGATGTGTCCTCTCTGCATTGTAATGACAAACTGACATCTGATGTGTCCTGTGAATGATCGGAAGTAGAAGCATCCAGAAATGAGTTTTCATAGGGGAAATCAGTAGTGGCAAAATCACAAGGGATTTAAAGATGAAGTGGATGACGCACATCTGAAAAGGATTCATCCTTCACCACGAGTTCTCCTTTAGATTCCCACACACACTCATAATGAATTATGGCACAGGTCAGCTGCATAACACCAACTCCGTCGACAACTTGATCCTCATTCACAATAGGTTATGAGTCTGGAATGGAAGAACACAAGACAGTGCAATCCGGAGGATCAACAAAACGCAAAGATGGAGATCGAGGGAATGAATCCACGTGACAACCAACAGGCTTGCAAGCCAAATCTGCGTAGATATAAAAAGTAGGTGGGGTGGGAGGATGTTACAGTTCAAAAGAGGTATGTGCATGATCTCCCACATCACTCCGCGACAGTGGAGCTGTCTGATGAGGTGAAGGCAAACAGTCACTTGTGACAACAACTATGCCTACTCGTGATTGCGCAGTTCCATCACCAGAGTATGAACGGGATTAGAGTGATTTCAAGAATTGTGAATTTTCAGATATGTGAAGAAGATACTCAAATCTCCCATTGAGGAATTCCCAATCAATATCATCTTCAGGGAATCGGTATGCAAGATTACAAAAGCGTGTGTAAAACTATTCAACAGATTCATCGAGTGCTTTTCGTAATTCCAGAATTTATTTGTTGAGTTATTTATAGTCGAAGTGATTGAAAGCATGATCTATCCCTACGACCAAATCAGAAAGAGAATGAATAGATTTTTCAGGTAGCGTGGCACACTAGTGCATTAGGTGCCCTCGAAGCATGTAAACGAGCAACGCGCAACTCATGTATTCTTCAAAGAATCCATGTCTTTGGCATGAGCCTACAACACCGACCACATGCCTAACCAAGGCTATGTAGCCTCCACCATCAAATGTTTTATGAGACAAGTTATCCGAGAGCTTTTCTGAGATAATGAAGTCATTTCCATAGGAAATGCAATCCGGAAGAGCAACTCGGTAGTTAGTCATGATAGATGTGTAGAGATTCAAAATAGATGTGAGGACTTAGCTTGTCATCTGGCCCTCCTTCTAGTGCCAAAATGTTGACAGTGTTGGACCCACCAACATGTAAGGGGATCTCCCCAGTAAGAAGTCCCAATTAGACCTCAGACCATTTGGTGTAGGAGTCCCAACAACGGGTCATATGGTAATGCCTTAACCGCAATTTCGCATAGAGGCAAGTAAGATGACTATGTTGGTAGCAAGGGTGTGACAGTTGCAAAGAGTCAAGGAAGGTGCATGAGAGGTTCTAGCACATGTGGGTTGAGATGAGTGTGCCCCTTGGCAACATGTAATAGTAATTGGATGGGAAGGGAACACACGAGTGAAGATACATCACACGTTGGAAAATGAGTTAGCTAGCAATCCAAAGTGATGGTCAAACCAATACATTTCAGAAAGATTCATACATACTCATACAAAATAGTCCATACATGCAGCCAAAGGTCTATTTGGCTCATAAACTCGCAGGAAAGAAGGGTTCCTTGTTCGAGTGGGAGAAATGGCGAAAGATGGTAAGTTTAGGGTCGAGAAATTTAACGGCCAAAACTTCTCACTGTGGAAGATACAGGTGGAAGATTATCTGTATCAAAAAGATCTATACCTACCATTGGGTGGAAAAACAAAGATGTCGACGGGTATGACAGATGAAGAATGGAACCTTCTCGATAGAAAGGCACTCGGAACAATACGGTTGTGCCTCGCAGCATCGGTCGCCTTCAACATTTCGAAGGAAACAACGATAGAGGTTTTGATTAAGGCATTGGAGAAACTATATGAAAAACCCTCGGCCTCAAACAAGGTATTTCTTATGAAATGGTTATTTAATATGAAGATGTCGGAAGGTGGATCTGTTGCAAACCATTTAAATGATTTTAATACTGTTACAAGCCAGTTATGTTCTGTAGGGGTAAACTTTGATGATGAAGTTAGAGCTCTGTTATTCTTGTACTCATTACCAGAAAGTTGGAATGGTTTAGTAATGGACATTAGTAACTCTATTTCTGGATCTAGTACTTTAAAGTTTGATGATGTTGTCGGTGCTATCCTTAGCGAGGAATTGCGACGGAAAATCTCTGGTGAGACATCGGGTAATGCTTTGAGTGCAGAGTCTAGGGGAAGAAAAATGGAAAGAGGAAAGATCTCAGGATATCGCAGTAAATCAAGGAAAAGAAAATCCAAGTCCAGATCGGGGATAGTGTGCTAGAAATGCGGAAAGAAAGGACACCTAAAGAAAGACTGTAGATATCGGAAGGGAAAAGAAGGAGATGCACAGCAAGAAAAAAATCATGAAGCAAATGTGACAGGTGAGGTGTTACAATATGCTCTGATTCTTTCTTTCGAAAATATTACTGATTCCTGGGTGGTAGATTCAGGGGCCTCATTCCATGCCACACCTGATAAGAAATAATTTCATGACTATGTTCAAGGAGATT
>APFE030765518.1:12675-58223 GCA_000404065.3 Pinus taeda
TCCATAAACAGCAACCTGCCATCCATAGACATGATCCATATGTCTAAAAATAGACATAGTCTAAAAATAGACTTGCGCCAAAAATAGCCTGCGGGCCCACTTAGTGAAGGCGACTCCTTTCCACTAAGCTCCATCATCTTGTTGCATTCTCAACAAGCATTTCTTGTTGCACACTTTTCAACACAATTGACCGAGGAAGGTGTCGATCTATTCTCCCTTCTGCATCTGGTATGACCGCAACTGATTTTCTAGTAGCATCTTCCTCTGCATGGAAGTATGCTGATACAACTTTGTTAGGGCCTCCCACATCTCATTTTCCATATTCTTCTCAGCAATATGTGGTACTACATGGTCCTTGACCTCGTCAAGGATGACACTCTTGGCCCTCACCATTGCATCCTCGTACCTATCGTTATTAGTTGGGTCAACTGGGATTGCTATTGTCCTCAAGGCGAATTGCTTGAGACAGTTCCTGTCTAGAACATATAATATTCTGGCCTTCCAGACTACGAAGTTTGAGGCTTCGTCCAGTATGTCCTAGTCACTTATCACATTCACTGCCATCTCGTTGTTCCTCTACTTCCCTCCTGGAAGTTCTTGGTGTGACTCCCTCTGAGCCTCGATTTCCCTCCTAGAAACCCTTCTACCAATGTCAAGATGACCTCACTCCGATCGTTAGTGTAGTTGCACCACTGATCCAGATTTCTTGGCTAGAAATCCTCAATAGCAACTCCCTCCTCCTTGGTCTTGCCCTATTAGGTACTATTTTGACTACAGTACCCCACTAACTTCACTCTGTAACTTACCCACAACCTCCTAAGCTCTAGCAAACTGAAGGTTAGAGCTTCTAGGCTCTGCGCAATCTTGACACCAACAAAATCTACACCTCCTGGCCACGGGCATCAATTCTTCTTGACTGATAAAGATGACCGGGCACTGCATAGGTCGAGTCCACTCCCCTCTTCCACTGCATTGATCCTCTTCCTGGCTCAAACTTGATGACGCAGGCACTACGTCACCCCTTCCTTGCTGCTTCTCTACTAGGAACAACTTCTGTCACTTGGGACAACTATTTTCTATAGCTACTGCTTTGCTTGGTTGATTTCCTCAGTCCTTCTAGAGGGGCACTTGTCAGCGACAGAGGAAGATGCTACTAGAAAATCAGCTGCAGTCATACCAGATGCAGAAGGGAGAACATATCGACACCTTCCTCGGTCGATTGAAGGAGATCTGGGATCAGCTAACTTCCATAGGGGCAACACCAGATCAAGAATTGATGGTGAGAACATCCTTGAACGCAGTCTCCGAAGACTGGGAGGTGTTTTTCCAGAGCATACTGGGCAGGGCGTCCCTTCCAAATTGGGAGGAAATGTGGGCGGATCTTCACCAAGAAGAGTATAGAAGGTTGACCAAGGCAGACTTGACCTACACAATCCTTGGTCATCTTTCTCAGTTAGGAAGGATTGATGCCCAACAAAATCCGCACCTCTTGGCCACCGGCGTCAATCCTTCCTGACTGAGAAAGATGACCAAGCACTGCGTAGGTTGAGTTTGCTCCCCTCTAACACTACGTTGATCCTCTTCCCGACTCAAACTTGTTGATGCAGGCACTACGTCACCCCTTCCTTGTCGCTTCTTTGCTAGGAACAACTGTTTTCTACTACTGCTGGCTGATTTCCTTAGTTGTCCTATGATATGCAACCACACTCTAATACCATGTTGGAATTTCCAAGTCTAACTGTTAGAGACCCTTCATGTACTTTTCTTATTTATTTCTGCCTACTTGTTCTGATTAATTAACAAGTTATTTACCATGTAAATACTGAAAATAAATACAAGTACATGCTCAACACATTACAAATCATCAACTGAAGGAAACAAAACAAGCAAACAAGTGACACCGTTGTTTTTGGACCAATGTCCCTGGAAAAACCCGATGTGGGAAAAATGGTGCAACTATTTGAGGGTTTTAATTATTAAGCAGTTTCAGAATAAAATTTGGGTGCCAAAACCAGCTCACCCAACAGAGAATAATCTCGGCAGTAGTACCTCTCAGTCGGAGATAGATGTTCCAGTTGAAACCCCGAATAAAAACTCCGACAACTCCTAGCTCCAATCTGCCCCACGAAATCCCTAGTGTCAGCCTCTAGGGTTTGTGTCAACCCTTTTTGGCTCAGTGTCTGCCCAACATGATCCTAGATCGCCCCGTGTCAACCTCTGGAGGTGCTGAATCATCCCTTAGAGCCTCTACGTCACCCACACTAGCTCTCCGAGGCACTACGTAGCTCCTGGCTGGCTTTGCGTGAGCCCTGGCTGGCTCTGCGTGAAACTATGGCTGGCTCTGCGTCCCTCTCTCCCATCTTCTATGTTGATCCTCCTAGTACCATCTTTGCCTCTCTGCTTTTGTATTCACTTCCCATCAGCTGCAACTCTGATCACTTTTTTGACTTCCTCAACAAACCCTGCCTCAAAAAATTGAAATCTTAATCAACTTGGTGTGTTCTCCAAGTGACCCTCAAGCCTCCTCTTATACTTTGTCATTGATAATTCAAAAACCGAGATTAAGTCCCTAATTAATGGCTAATATTAACTCTTTCTTGATCCATGACTTTTGGACCCTTCTAACACAGTTTTTTATTAATTCACATTAATATTTTGTTTTCCCTAAGTTTAGACTTAGGGACTCCATTAAAAATATTAATTATTTTAATATCTCCCAAACTGTTTAGAATCTTCCGAAACCATTTATGGGTATTAGAGATCTCATGTGCTTTAGCCTATCCACCAATTTGCGTGGCTAGAGAACATACGATGCTACACCAAATCAACACACAACATCATGGCAAGTCCATAGAGTGCATGTCATGCACTTTCACTCATTTTTGTTCTGTGTATCTTTCACATTTTCTGGTTCGCACAACTTGGTTTCTCACAGATTAAGTCTTCACTGACATGGTTCAACCAAAGTGTCGGTGGCTACATTGGAAATATCACTTCACGTGATCAGGCCCATGCACCGTTAGCTTAGGAGTAGGAGTAGTGTTTTCTTTCAGTTTGCTTGCTTGCATGCTTGTTTGCTTTCTTGATTTACATGGTTGTTTGTCTTCTTTCTTATTTGCTTAATCACTTTGCTTTCACATTTACTTTTGCTTCTGCTTGGCTTTGTCATTTTTTTCTTGATTTTGTTCATAGGTTAGTTTCACATGAAACCTTGCATGACTCTTGAAACAAGTTGTGTAAAGTACAGGAGGCCTTGTGCAACTATCACTAGGTTATCTATCATCCTACCTCTGTATAAAGAAATTGTTACTTTAGTCCATGATACATTGATGGAAAATACATATTGTTTGAAGTGAAAATTGGTGAAAACACAACGCTTGCATGCTAACTAGTGTCACCTTCTCTAGTCAGTTGTTTTTGGGTTAATCTGTGTGAGCTCAGTTAAGTAGAGCAAGGTGAGGGGGAAAACCTTAACAAGCATGTCATAGGTATACATAAACTACTTCTCTGAAGGAACAACCTCTTCTGCTCTCAATAAGTTGGGATCCCTCTTCCACCTTTGATATGAATAAGTGCTATGCAAAGTTATGAAAAATGGAAAAAAATGAAAAGTGAAAAAATTCAAAAATGGAAAATGTATAAGGCGAAAGAAGAGAAAGGCTTCCTATGCAAAGAGGTGATGTAGGTAACTCTGCTGACACACTGACCAAACTCGCTGGAAGTAGAGCGATGCTTGTTTTCCTATGTGACTTCACCGGGGTACTATCCAAGCTTTCCAGCAGTGGAGCAACACCAGAGATGAAACTAAGACTCTGATGACTATACTTCTTGTGCACCAATATACCCCTCAACCCCAATCTAAACAACTGCGTTGCATTGGCTTGGAATGTGTGTCAATCGACCAAGAGCTTGGTAGATGCTACATCTTATAATCAATCAAGTGTGGAAACCAAGATGAGCTAAGAACTGAACAATACTTCTGGAGGTGTTAGACTTTATTTTCACGAACAAGGTCCATTCAAAGAGCTGGAGTTCTACCAGTGTGTCGACAAGTGTTGTAGTAGCTACAACCAACCTCCAAAACTTTTCCTTAGCTTTTTTTTGGAGCCTCCCTACCAAATTTTCACGGCAACATGTCTTGCATCATCAAGTACACAAGCTTAAGTTATTTTCATGCAGAATAACAACATGTCCATGAAAGCTTGTTGCATTTCCCTCACAACATGTTTCTTCGGACTTGGTTCAGTGGCAGGTTGAACAACTCCCTCAAGAAATTGTGCACCCTGAAGGGAAACCGACCTTCCCTCTTGAAATTGTGCAATTCTGTCTGGTAGACTGTTGGGCTCCAAAATCACACAAATCTGCCTGTCACTATTCACTGAGAAAATTGTGCAATTCCTCCCAGCAGGGCTGCTCAGCCCAAAAATTGTGCAATTCTGGGCAGCAGTTAGCTGCTCAACCTAGAAATTGCACAAACCTTCTGGGCAACAGTCAACTTATTAGCCCAGAAATTGCACAAACCTTCTGGGTAGCCATCCCAGCTCCCTCCCAGAAATACGGATTTTTCCCCTCAGCTGAGCAGACCGATGCATGTGCCTTCAGGTTGACCGGTCCCCTTCCCAAGGAAACATGCAAAGGCATCCCTTGATTCAGGGATCTATTTTTAGCAGCTGGAGGTTACATGCAAGGATCATTTCAGAAACCTCCTGCAAAGTGTCACTTTTCCTAGATTTGTGGCATGTGCGTCACAACCTCGATTTTATCAAAACTCATCAACAAGATGTTGGAGATCTCATTCTCACATTGACCTTGCAGCTCTAACATCCTACATTGCATCTAGGAGTCACAGGCACATTCAACTCAGTTGTCTTGGGGTAAGCTCGCTTTTCATGTCTTGCGTTGCATTTTTGCCGCTTTTTGTGTATCACTTCGTGTGAATGTTTTCTGCTTGATTTCAGTGAGTGCTTTCTATTGTTTGCATGTATGTTAGCTTGTATAAGCATCATTTTAGTTTTCATTTGCATCTCACTGTTGTTGCATGCATGACACTATTTTGCACGAACGGTTACCGTTGTGGCGACTCGCTTCACACACATGCATGCTTTCCCGTTTTCTGAATCTTGCACTTAATATTTGCATGAATGATCATTCACTCTTGTTTACACTCATCTCACCATGCATTTAGACTTCTCATGTTTCCAGTCACCTGTCGGTCAAACTGGGTTGCCTTGGCCTAGACCGTACCTTGCCTGGCTAGCACTACACATTTCCGAAAGTGAAGGTTCTCCCTTCTCTCGAGAAATCATGCAAGCTTTGCCAAGCACTGACCTCTAGACTTGCATTGCACAATTCTTAGAGGCAGTGTCCTGCTGTCCCAAAAAACTATGCAATATAGTTTGCTGGTTGCATGTCACTGCTGACTGAAATTGCGCATTGCACAGTTTCGGTCCTCAGTAAGCCAGGTTGGACTGTGTGTTGCGCAGTTCCAGCAGTCAGTCGGCCTCCTTGTAGAAATTTTCAATAATATGACACTTATTCACAAATATTATCCTGATTATACACTATTTTGCGGAATCATGCATAATACATAACCTCCTCTACGTTGATCATCAATTTAGCAGTATTAAAAAACAATCACATGCGCACATTGAAGCATCAATCACACATATCAACACAGTATATCACGGGGAAAGCATGTAGCTGAAAACCCCCAACTATCTGTATATTATATTATTGAGAACATGTAACAATACATAGTACAATACTCCTCACAAGTACTCAACACTATCTCCACCTGTTACACACAAACTAGCTCAGATCTGAATCAATCACTGGCTCAAATCTCCTACGCTGCTTTCCTGCCTCCACTGCGTAATCCTGCATGAGAATATTGATGAATGAATGATCAAAATTCGTATTTCCCTTGGATATACCACACAATCCTCATTGGCAATACTCAATCCATTGATTGTACAAATCTCATGCACAACTATAGTCACAACTGACGTCTTTCCTGTTCACTCACCTCTAACACTTGTCTCCACTGAATTGTCCATGCACTGAGTTAACTGATGTATTCTTCAGTTTCTTTATGAGTTAATAATTAGTGAATTAATTAATAACTAATTCACAAGACTAATCACTTAGTCTATTGATCAGTTAGACTAAATACAACTAGTTCAACTAAGTCAAACTGAACACAACTCCATCAACTCCTGATCCAACTCCACAGAACTCAATCACTGAAGTCCTTCATGCAATAGCTCAAGTAACCCATAAGAACCATGTATTTCCTTCCGGTAGCTGCATGTGCCACAGTTCGTAGCTCGAATTGAAGTGCTCCGATAGAATAAGATAATGTTTATAGTCCAAATATTATTAAGAGCTAATAATATTCGACTGTTCTATTTTTAGACTAGTAGTCTAAAAATAGACTCCGCCCATATGTCTAAAAATAGAGGTCCATCTATTTTTACCAACATGACCAATCATCCACAAATAGCATCCTGCAACTCATAGACCATGATCCATATGTATAAAAATAGACATAGTCTAAAAATAGACTTTGGGCCAAAAATAGCCTGCGGGACCACTTAGTGAAGGCGACTTCTTTTCACTAAGATCCATAATCTTGTTGCATTTTCAACACTCCTGACATCCCAAGTTCTACCTTACGCAGTTTTGGCAATCAGTCTCCCGACCTCCCTACGAAAACTGTGCAACTTTCATGTTTGATCACACAGGTATGTTGCAAATCAGTCCTTAAGTTTGTTTTGGTTTTCGACTAACATATTGCTTTCCATGAGTGTTGCTATATCTCCAGGCATCACAGGTGTTCATTTGTCTCTCAACAACACAAGTATAACGACTTCCAGGGTCCATCGAAAGTATGAAACATGGGTACTCCTTGGATGAAGAATCAAATTATGCATCCAACGTGTGTTTCCGCTCAAAATTTGAGTAAACCCATAGGGAGATAAGTTGAAAATACAAGTTGAAAAAATGGTATTTTATTTTTTTCCCTTTAAAATTTGATGATGTCAACTAATCTTATTTTATTATTTCCACTATTATTTTATAATTTCCTTAGGAGGTCCATTTTAAACCTCAAAAATCCCGTAATGAGACATGAGCTATAGCCACAATAGTCCTGTGGATCTATGGTAGTCATGCCTTCCACCATATCGCTAGAGTGCAGATAATGTTGGTGGAGAGTGTGTTGGGAGGTATCTACTATGGGTGGGCCCAAATGATGATGTTGTCGTTGAAAGGAAAGTTGACATTATGCAGACAGAGGACCAATGATAATTGTTCATTTGGTACAGTTTTATGCTCATTCTTCTTTGAGAAGATCCCCACTATTCGACCTCATGTATAGATTCGTGATGGGGGCCCATAGGAGCCTAGGATGCGCCGTGCGGGTTATCTGTTGAGAAGAGGTGGAGGAAGGGGAGATGGGCAAGTGTTTCGACCTGAGTTTTTTGCTCATTGGGACCAGATGGAAATGTACATAGATGACTATCCGTATAGTGGCATGAACTATCGGGGGGATCCTGACTTACCACTTCCGTCAGGACGAGCATGTGATCTAGATGGTAAGTGAAAGTTGTTATACTTTTGATGCATTTATAGTTGAAATATATGTATGTGGTACTAATTTCTAAACTTTGTGGTATGCATATATAGCATCAGTGAGGCCAATAGGATACACGGGATGAGTCGCAACGCCTGGGGCTACAAATCAGGGTGGGGCCACATCACAACAAAGACCAGGTGGTGATGCTCTAATGGAGGATCTCTGACACAGATGCAATGTACTACAGACTAGGGTGACAGAGTGCAGGCGGCATGAGCTAGAAGATCAGTATACAAATGACTGCATAGGTCTTCCCTCGGAGTGTCGAGGAATCATGTAGTGCATTGCGATGGATGGTCAGGCAGTATAAGATCTACCGGTTGGGGAAATGGAGTCGTTGGCTTTGGAGCCTCCAGATGATAATGATTAGGCATAGGGACATGTGGGTCCCAATTTTTGTTTTATGATAACATGAAAATGAGCATGTCAAATGTATTTAGAGTAGTGGGCTCAAAACACTATATTATGACGCATATTTATGATTATGCATATTTTTGTGACGATTGTGGCTTGCCATTTGTTTATGAATGTCTTCTTACATGTGGTAAATGCCAATTTAGAATTTTATTAGCAACGATATCTACATAGTGACTCTAGGATCTAGGAACATGATTGAATGAAATGGATTGAAATTCACGCACCAAAAACTTTACTTGTAGATATATTCTAAATAGGGTAGGATTATGCACATGATAAATGTTGTTCAATTGGATGAAAAGTAGCAAGGAATCAAGACAAACATGAAGGTGAAGAATGCAACGGGCAAGGGAAATTGGCTAACAAACCTATCACATCATCATATTCAGCCTGGTTATTAGTGGTAGATCTAATGCAAACACCTTTGGAGTGGACTAACGAATGTAAGAGGTTGAAAATGGTCCAAGCTATCGAGGTTAGATTCTTGGTGAAGTGACTCGTACCGTTGACATAACCGATATAAGGTGTGGATGATGGATCCATATGAAATATGTAAGAAGATAATGTGTAAGAATGTGGGTGATGAAAACTACCTAAATGCAAGAAGAAAGAAAGAGATACACACATTTCAATGGGAAATTCTATGGGTAAAATTGCTTGAGGTAGAGTGAATTTCAAGGATTGGGAAGGATTTCTCCTTCTGGACCCTCTAACAGGTATGCCCCCTTTCCAAAACAGTTATGAATGATAGAAGGCGCTAGCCCTAATGGTACAAACTTATCACATCCTAGGACATCAAGTGCTTAGTCATACACAAGAACAAGGTCACCTTCATGGAAGGCACGAGGGTGGAATTTGTGGTCATACTGAGCTTTGGTGCACTTTTTGGCTTCTTTGATAGTTTGCAATGCAACACGACAGTTTCAAGTGGTGTGCTCAAGTATGATGAGTCATTTTTCTAAAGTTTGGTTGTCTAGGAGGATTTTGATGACAAGGTGAAGGGAATGAATTTTTCACTTGATTGGTAAGACTGCCTCCTCTCCAAAAAAACAAGGTGGAAAGGAGTGAACCCGGTGGTAGTCTTGACATAAGTTCTATAGGCCCACAAATAAGGGAAGAGCATTAAATGCCAGTTGGTCTTGTGTTTATTCACCATCTACTGAAGCATAGTCTTAGGGATCTTGTTGACAACTTCAACTTGGCCATTGCCTTGGGGGTAATAAGATGATGAATATTGATGTTCGAAGCCCAAAAATGAGGATAGATCATGCAATATCTCATCTTCAAAGTGTCGATTGTGGTTAGATACCAATTTTTTCGAAACCCCAAATCGAGCGATGATATGGTTGAATAAGAAGAGGGCTTCAGTAGCCATGGTGTTATTGAATGTTGACATGGCTTCAACCCATTTGGTAAAATAGTCAACATCCACGATAATATACTTCTGGTAATTAGCAGATAGGGGTCGACACTCCATGAAGTCAATAACCCATTTACAGAAAGGATCGAATGCGACAACGGGATGGTGGAGCTCATGCCTTAGGGGCTTCTAACTTTAAATTGGGACATTATTTGACCGTCTCAATACAATCAGTAAAGAGAGAATGCCAAAAGTACCCATCGCTCATGATTTTTTGGGAAGTGTCCATTCCAGAGAGGTGACCACCAAAAGTACCACTGTGGTAGGCATTGAGCACTTCCTTGACTTCGGCATGGGTGAGACAATGATGAAGGACATTGTCGACAATGTGACTATAAAGGTATTCACCGATGAGGAGGTAGCTAGGGGCTTGATGTCAAATACGTCATCGATCATCACGAGTGAGGTGGGGGGAATTTTTTTTGGTTCACAGATAGTTAAGAATGTCACCATACCAAGGATCACCTGAGGTAATGGTGAACAAGTGTTCATATGGAAGATCGTCATTTACTAGCGGATTAGGTGCATGGGTTGGAAATTCGAAAATGAGTTTTGCAAGGGATAAAACTTTCCTACTCCTAGGTGTGACAAATTTGAGATCCAATTCTTTAATGATAATGATCCAATGGGCATACTTATCGCTGATGATTCGTCGACTCAACAGGAAATCCATGGGGTTGGAATTGGTCACAACTTTGGTGATACATGTAAAAATATAATGACGAAGATTTTGAACAGAGAACACGACAACTAGTGCTAGATTTTCTTTGTGGGGATAGGACACATCGGGCCCATTATGGTTCCTACTGACATAGTATATGACATGTTCAATTCCTGCACAATATTCCTATATAAGGACCCCAACGACTGAATAGGTGGACGCAGAGATGTACAAGATGAAATCCCTCTCAAAGTTAGGTGGACTAATCAAGGGAGAAGAAGTGAGAGCACATTTGAGGGCATTAAAATACTATTGAGCTTGTTCATCCCAAACAAATGGAATGTTAGATCGAAGGATTCTAAGGAAACCATGATTGATGGTGGCATGGTCAAGAACAAACCGACGAAGAAAGTTAGCTTTTCCTTGGAGGATTTGTCATTGGCGAAGGGTAAGAGGAGGAGGAAGTTCAAGGATGACTTGAAATTTGAGTGGGTCAAGAGTGATACCATCTTTGGACACAATGAAACCAAAAAGTCAGCCAACAGGAACGCAAAAGAGACACTTAAGGGGATTGAGGTGAATGTTATACTTGCGACATCGTATAAACACGGTATGCAAATCATGAAGGTGTTGCGACTGAAGTTTGGAACAAGCGGTTAGATCATCAATATATGCAAAGATAATATGAGCCAAATCGTGAAAGTAGTCGGACATGATATGCTGAAAATTGGCCCCAAAATTCTTTAAATTCAAGGGCCTGACCTTGTAAGCAAAAGTTCCCCATGGACTAGTGAAAGCAGTTTTAAGTTGATCGACATAACGAATATTTATCTGATTATATCCATAGAATCCATCCATAAAGGATAAAACCTCATGCCACGCATACTAATCAATGACCTGGTCCATGAAGGGTATGGGAAAGTTGTCTTTAAGACAAGCTTTGTTCATATCACAAAATTTTGTGCAAACGTGGATGGTGCCTTATTTCTTGAGAATGGGAACAAGATTTGACACCCATGTGATGTATTGAAAGGGATAGATGAAACCAGTCTACTTGAAATTATCGATTTCAACTTTGATAGCTTCACCTGTGGAAGGATGGATAGGCCTTTGATTTTTTTGGACAGGTATAGCATCAGGCCAAGTGTATGTGATGTTCAACAATGGCGATATCAATTCTAGGAATTTCAGAATAAGACAAAGTGAAAACATCATGAAATTATTTGAATAACTTGGTGTAAGCATCATTTTCTTTCAGGGTGCATTGTGCCCCAAGATGATATTTTCTTCGACCCTTGTTTTATTTGAAATGTTAATTTTGATGGTAGGGGAAATGTTAGCCATATTTCCTTCTTCAAAATCATCTGGTGTAGGAATGGGAATTTTAAACCAATCGACTTCACCGTGAATGAAGTATTTGGATTCCACAACATATTGGTCATGGGTTTGTTGCGGAAGGAAGTACGCACGATGGTGCATATCATCCCAAGGATAATCAGGGGTGCTCATAGATTCCATGTTGTCTTCATCAGAATGGAAGATGGCCGGACTGGAGCAAGAGGGCCACATGATGGAGAAGAGCTACCTTAACCATCTTCATGAGACACAAGGTTCACATACGCATCGTCAAGGTTGGGAGACATATGACTAGTAGACATAATATCTATTGATGTTGAGCCCAGGGTGTTCATCAAAGAAGGTTCAATAAAATTACAATAGGACACATCAAGGGAGTTCCAAGGCATCGATCTCATGGATGACGACAAGTAGAGAATGGGAGTGGTACTATCCGTCGTCTCGACATCAAGGGGATGGATCACAATGGGTGTTTGCGAGACCTCCTGTTCTAGTGTAGGAGTAGGACTATAATCCACAAGTAGAGGAGAGGTGGAATCACTACAAGAAGCCTCTAATTCATGAAGCACTTGAAGTGTATCACAAAAATATTCGAGATGGCGACAACAATGAGAATAATGGCCATAATTATGACAAAAACACATGGGTGATTTATGTGTAATGATATGTTCTTCTTTGCTAACTCAGGTAAGGTGACATGGAACTAAGGAATGTTATGATCATAGAAGGTATCAAAGGCCACATCCTTGACATGAGGGAGTTCGGGACAATTATTGATGGCATGACTGACAACATCACACAAAGAACAAGGAGGAATAGGCTTTGGCAACTTAGGAGGAGATGGGGTTGTTGGGGGTGGCCTTGTCTTTGGTTCCCTTTCTTTGGGCTTTCCCCCATCACCAGGTGCTTTCGCAATAGGAGTAGGTTCCTATTGAGGTTTCTATGGAATTGAAGCAAAGGCAGGAGTAGGAACAACAGGTTGGATCTGGGTCAAAGTAGTGTAAGGTTTAAGTTGATTGGATGGAGTGTTTGCGGGAGGATTGATGTACCAGACTCGGATCCCCAAAGTAATGCTAGGTAAACTCAACTTAGCTATAACAGTTGTAGAATAAAATCCATAGGATGGAAAGAAGAATGATATTTGACTAGAAGGATAGTGGCATGGAGGAACTGCTTCGAGATGGTTAAGGCATGGGGGAACGGTTCTGAGTAGAATCATATTAGGAGAGACATCAATAGAAGGAAATGATCCTTGAGTAGTAGTACCATAAGGTTGGGTTGAGTTAGGAACAACATGTTGTGGAGGTGTGGTCTGCTGCGAAGGCATACCAGACCATTTGTGGGTAGCGCGTGATGCTTGGAGCATGCAAACATTGGATGAGTTAGGTTTAGCAGGGGTAGGTGTTGGACCATAGTAAGCACAAAGAAAAGTTGAATCTTTGTAGACTCTTGGAGAAACATTGGTGAAAGACAAGGCAGTCGTATTGTCAGCCACAGAAGAAATGTTGGACTGAGGTGAATTGTGGGCTTTGGTGTCATAACACATTAGTTGATTGACGATGACAATATTTCCATTGTGGAGAAAGCACATCTTATGGTTAACCACAGATGTGAAAACTGACATGGCATAAGTATTACTACGACCCAAAATGATGTTATAGTCTAAGGGAGCATTGATGAATTCAATGTCAATAGGGACAATTTTTCCAGTAATTGTGGCTAGGCAATTGCGATATAAGCCAAGGGGTTGTGAAGGATGACCATCCCATGCACGAAGAGTGATGGTGAACGAGGATAGGTCAGGGGAACCAAGTTTCTTCCAAACACTAGCATCCATCACACAGGTGGAGGTGTCTTTGTCAATGATACACCACTAAAAAATGGCATTTCCAATGGAGACTGGTATTTGAAATGCAAGGGATGAAGGTAGGGGAGGATTTTATTACTTGTTAAATTGAAAAACAATCATCTGATCATCTTTGGGATCCACGACACCCAAATAATATAGTATAGATTTCCATTTGGATTAATACATCTGGAGGACTTCCAGCGTTGACATGGCAACATGAGACTACGCCAAGTCATCTAATATGCTATATGTATTGGCGACTTTAGCAGAAGCAAGATTTCAACGTAACAAACCTTTGGGGATATTGGGAACAACATCAACCTTAGGTTGAGGGATCTGTAAGGTACTATTGGGTGATGATAGAGGCTCGGTGGAAACTTTGGGTTGGGACTCAGTCGCAGACTTAGTAGATGGCTTGTGGTATTGGCGTGATCGATTTTGAAGGTTGACTTGCTCCATATTAACCTCATCAGAATTCATCATAATAATTTGATAATTATGGTGACCAGATGGTGGAGTTGGGAGAGCTTCTTGAATTTGTGTAGAATGGGTAGCAATATATATTTGGTGAGGGAAAGGATTGGTAAGCACTGTAGTTTGAGATGAAGCAGGAGGGGGAGGAGGAGCGATGGGCTGAAATCCTCGAGAAGTTTCTTAAGCTTCCCATAATTGATGCATTTGAGGTAAAAGAGGACACTCATGGGTATAATGAACATATACGCCGCAACAGACACAAGGTTTGTTCGTACGAAGACCCTTGTTTTTCTTGGGTTGATTTCCCTATTGCTGGGTTGTGGGATTAGGTTGAGGACTCTGAGGGGCATTGGATGGAGGACCCTAATTTCCTTGATTACCTTGAGAATACTGGTTTCAATTACCCTTCCCCTTGTTCCTTTTCTTGGGTTTATGGGGATTGGTCTGCTCTGTTGAGCATACGCTTGTCCTCTTGGAGGAGGTGGTTGTTGTGGTAGAGGGGGAGAAAGCATGGGGGTCTAGGGTGTTGGTGCCAAAGGGTGTGGAGTGATAGGCGGTGCATACTATTAATAAAGAGATGGGGAAACATTGGGATAAACAGGCAGTGCAAAAAATGGCCCTGACATATATTGATGTGGATGAGTATATGCATATGGTGTGCTAGGACCTGGATAAGGGTTGCCTTGTGGAGGATTTGGGGAGGGATAATTGTAAGTGGAACTAGTTCCTGCCTAAGGTGGACCATATGGTTGAGGATGTGAAATGGTTCCAACCATGCCATTTGCGGCATGAGATTCCCTCAGTGCATTAGCAGCACTAGGTCGAGGCAAGTCATGGATGATAGTGTAAACAAAACCTGACTGGGGGTAAATCAGATCAAATTTTAAGGCTACTTGGAGTGTATCTTCCTCAGACTAGGGGATTTGTGACACAACATATTTTGTAATGGGGGATAACAATGATATAAGGAACCAATCCATATAGACTCGGTCTTCAAAATTAGGAGCTCTATAGATGCTCCTCCTTCTTTTCCATTTCTGAACATGGTCGAAAAGGCGGGTGGCAAGCGTTTGACGAAAAAAAGTCAAAAAATCGGTACCGGTGTCTTAATGGAGAGGTAACTAGAAATTGGAAAGAAAAGTTATGGCCAGAGTCAAAAAAGTGGAATGAGTGGCTCTAAGTTGATCAACATACCACCTAGTCGTAGCTCCAGTGAGTGTGTGTTGGAACCGACGATGAAGAATGGAGTCTTCAGTAATGGAATTTGATGAACACCACATCTGAAATGAGCGAACATGATTAGTTGGATCTTCTCTAGGATTAGCTTCAAAATTTAGGATGTTTGAGAGGATTTTAGTAGGCATACCTGGCCAAGTGGGATCATGGAGAAGAGGATCATTGATAAGCTGGTTGAAACTGGGGAGACACTAACCAACCATAAAATAAAGTAAGGGAGTAGGATTGACCACACCAGTGGGGGTACCCTGGTTGGTACTTGGGTTACTGCCCTGGTTTCCTACACCCACGTTGGTGCCTAACATGGTGGCAATACGGGGTTGGGATGACACGGAATCAAAGGAGGAATTAGATTAATCAGTAGAATCATAATCAGAATGGTGACTCGATGGGGAAACGAGAGGAAGAACTCTAACTCAATGGAGAGGAGTAACATGTCCTAACGGGAACTAAGGGCGAAGACCTCGAATTCGATGCAACAAATGCCTATGGGGTGCAATGATGTCAAGACAATAATGATCTAAGAACTAAAGGGTGATCATAGGAATAAAAGAACAACAAACAACAAGCAAACACCTAGTGCAGTGGTACCAAGTGTAAACTAACTATTTTAATGATGTTATAATAATACAAGAAACATGTCCTATCAAAGAGAAATACCTCTAGCCTATAGGTGATATAAATACTCAAACAATCCTAGATCTACTATCTCAGATGGTCTTCTAAAGAAATTCTTACTTGACAAAATTTGATCTTCCCAGGCAGAGATGTCCAGAGAAAGGTGGGGTAGAGAACCAATTGATTCCCACAACTAGTCCTAGAAACTTTGGGTTGGGACTCAGTCACAGATTTAGTAGATGGCTTGTGGTATTGGCCCGATCGAGTCTGAAGGTTGACTTGCTCGATATTAACGTCATAAGAATCTGATAATTATGGCGACCATATGGTGGAGTTGGCTGATCTTCTTGAATTTGTGTAGAATGGGTAGCAATATATATTTGGTGAGGGAAAGGATTGGTAAGCACTGCGGTTTGAGATGAAGCAGGAGGGGTAGTATGAGTAATGGGCTACAATCCTTAAGAAGTTGCTTGAGCTTCCCATACTCGATGCATTTGAGGTAAAAGAGGACACTCATGGGTATAATGAACATATACGTCGCAATAGAAACAAGGTTTGTTCGTACAAAGACCCTTGTTTTGCTTGGGTTGACCGCGCTATTCCTGGGTTGCAGGATTAGGTTGAGGACCCTGAGCGGCATTGGATGGAGGACCCTAATTTCCTTGATTACCTTGAGACTACTGGTTTTGATTACGCTTCCCCTTGTTCCTTTTCTTGGGTTTAGGGGGATTGGGTCCACTCTGTTGAGCATACACTTGTCCTCTTGGAGGAGGTGGTTTTTGTGGTAGAGGGGGAGCATGCATGGGGGTCTGGGGTTTTTTTGCTAGAGGGTATGGAGCGCTTGGCGGTGCATAATGATAATAAGGAGTTGGGGAGACATTGGGATAAACAGGCGGTGCAACAAATGGCCCTGACATCTATTGATGTGGATGGGGATATTTATATGGTGTGTTGGGACCTGGACAAGGGTTGCTTTGTGGAGGATTGGGCAAGGGATAATTGTAAGTGGAACTAGTTCCTCCCTAAGGTGGACCATATGGTTGAGGACGTGAAATGGTTCCAACCATGACATTTGTGGCATGAGATGCCCTCGGTGCATTAGCAACACCAGGTCGAGGCAAATTGGGGATGATAGTGTAAACAAACCCTTACTAGGCGTAAATCAAATCAATTTTTAAGGCTACTTGGAGTGTATCTTCCTCAGAATGAGGGATGTGTAACACGACATATTTTGCAATGGGGGCTAAAAATGATCTAAGGAACCAATCCATATAGACTCGTTCTTCAAATTGGGAGCTCTAGAGATGCTCCTCCTTCTTTTCCATTTCTGAACATGGTCGAAAAGGCGGGTGGCAGACGTTTGATGACAAAAATTCAAAGTATCGGTATCGGTGTCATAACGGAGAGGTAACTAGAAATTGGAAAGCGAAGTTATGGCCAAAGTCAAAAAAGTGGAATGAGTGGCTCTAAGTTGATCGAAATACCACTTAGTAGTAGCTCCGGTGAGTGTGCATTGGAATCGACGATGAAGAATGGAGTTTTCAGTAATGGAATTTGATGAACACCACATTTGAAATGAGCGAACATGATTCGTTGGATCTTCTCTAGGATTACCTTTAAAATTTGGGATGTTTGAAGGGATTTTAGTAGGCATAGCTGGCCAAGTGGGATCATGGAGAAGAGGATCATTGATATGCTGGCTGAAATCGGGGAGACACTAACCAACCATAAAATAAAGTAAGGGAGTAGGATTGACCACACCGGTGGGGGTACCCTGGTTGGTACCTAGGTTACCGCCCCGATTTCCTGCACCCACGTTTGTGCCTGACATGGTGGTTATCCGGGGTTGGGATGACATGGAATCAAAGGAGGAACTAGATGAATCGGTAGAATCATAATTAGAATGATGACTCGATGGGGGAATGGGAGGATGAACTCTAACTCGATAGGGAGGAGTAATATGTACAAATGGGAACTGAGCGTGAAGACCTCGAATTTGATGCAACAAATGCCTAGGGGTCGCAATGATGTCAAGACAATAAGGATATAAGAACTAAGGGGTGATTATAGGAATAAAATAACAACAAACAACAAGCAAACACCTAGTGCAGTGGTACCAAGTGTAAACTAACTATTTTAATGATGTTACAATAATACAAGAAACATGTCCTATCAAAGAGAAATACCTCTAGCCTATATGTGATCTAAATACTCAAACAATCCTAGATCTACTATTTCAGATGGCCTTCCAAAGAACTTCTTACTGGACATAATTTGATCCCCGCAAGCAGAGCTTTCCAGAGAAAGGTGGGGTAGAGAACCAACTACTTCCCACAACTAGTGCTATAGGGTGTTTTCTTAACACATTAGTTGATCGATGATGACGATCTTTCCATTGTGGGGAAAGAAAATATTACGGTGAACCACATATGTGACAACTAACATGGCATAAGTATAAATATGACCCAAAATGATGTTATAGTCTAAGGGAGCATCAATGAATTCAATGTCAATAAAGACAGTCTTGTGAGCAATTGAGACTAGGAAATTGCGATATAAGCCAAGGGGTTGTGAAGGATGACCATCCCATTCATGAAGAGTGATAGTGGATGAGGATAGGTCATGGAACTAAGTTTCTTCAAAACACTGACATCCATCACACAGGTGGAGGTGTCTTCCTCGATGATACACCAATAAAAAAATGGAATTTGTAATGGAGACTGGTATTTGAAATGAAATGGATGAAGGTAGTGGAGGATTTTCTTACTTGTTAACATGAAAGAAAATCATCTAATTGTCTTTGGGATCCACGACACCCAAAGAGGATAGTAGAGCTTTCCATTGGGATGAATATGTCTAGAGGACTTCCAACATTGACATGGCAACATGAGACTGCGCCAAGTCATCTAATATGCTATATGTATTGGCAACTTTAGCAAAAGCAAGATTTCGATGTAACAAACCTTTGGGGATCTTGGGAATAACCTCAACCTTAGGTTGAGGCATCTGTAAGGTACTATTGGGTGATGATAGAGGCTCGGTGGAAACTTTAGGTTTGGAATCAGTCACAGACTAGATGATGGAGTTGGCTAAGCTTCCTGAATTTTTGTCGAATGGGTAGCAATATATATTTGGTGAGGGAAAGGATTGGTAAGCACCACAGAGATGAAGCAGGAGGGGGAGGAGGAGCGGTGGGTTGCAATCCTCAAGAAGTTGCTTGAGCTTCCCATACTTGATGCATTTGAGGTAAAAGAGGACACTCATGGGTATAATGAACATATACGCTGCAACAGACACAATGCTTGTTCATACGAAGACCCTTGTTTTGCTTGGGTTGACCACCCTATTACTGGGTTGCAGGATTAGGTTGAGGATCCTGAGGGGCATTGGATGGAGGACCCTAATTTTCTTGATTACCTTGAGACTACTAGTTTTGATTACCCTTTCCCTTATTCCTTTTCATTGGTTTAGGGGGATTGGGTCCACTTTGTTGAGCATACACTTTTCCTCTTGGAGGAGGTGGTTGTTGTGGCAGAGAGGGAGCAGGCATGGGGGCTTGGGGTGTTGGTGCCAGAGGGTATGAAGCGCTAAGCAATGCATACTGATAATAAGGAGATGGGGAAACATTGGGATAAATAGGCGGTGCAACAAATGGCCCTGACATCTATTGATGTGGATGGGGATATGCATATGGTGTGCTGGGACCTGGATAAGGGTTACCTTGTGGAGGATTGGGGCAGGGATAATTGTAAGTGGAACTGGTTCCTCCTTGAGGTGGACCATATGGTTGAGGATGTGAAATGGTTCCAACCATGCCATTTGTGGCATGAGATGCCCCCGGTGCATTAGCAGCACTAGGCTGAGGCAGATTGAGGATGATAGTGTAAACAAAATGACTAGGTGTAAATTAGATCAAATTTTAAGGCTACTTAGATTGTATCTCCCTCAGAATGGGGGATGTGTGATGCCACATATTTTGCAATGGGGGCTAACAATGATATAAGGAACCAATTCATATAGATTCAGTCTTCAAAATCAAAGAGCTCTACAAACGCTCCTCCTTCTTTTCCATTTATGAACATGGTCGAAAAGGCGGGTGACAGACGTTTGACGAAAAAAAGTCAAAAGATCGGTACCATGTCATAACGGAGAAGTAACTAGAAATTGGAAAGAAAAGTTATGGCCAAAGTAAAAAAAGTGTAATGAGTGGCTCTAAGTTGATTGACATACCACTTAGTAGGAGTTCCAGTGAGTGTGCATTGGAACTGACGATGAAGAATGGAGTCTTCAGTAATGGAATTTGATGAACACCACATCTGAAATGAGCGAACATGATTAGTTGGATCTTCTCTAGGATTACCTTCAAAATTTGGGATGTCTGAAGGGATTTTAGTAGGCATAGCTGGCCAAGTGGGATCATGGAGAAGAGGATCATTGATAAGCTGGCTGAAATTGGGGAGACACTAATCAACCATAAAATAAAGTAAGGGAGTAGGATTGACCACACCAGTGGGGGTACCTTGGTTGGTACCTGGGTTACCACCCTGGTTTCCTGCACCCACATTGGTGCCTGACATGGTGGCGATGTGGTTTTGTAATGACATGGAATCAAAGGAGGAACTGGATGAATCAGTATAATCATAATCATAATGATGACTCGATGGGGGAATGGGAGGATGAACTCTAACTCGACAGGGAGGAGTAATATGTTCTAACGGGAACTGAGGGTGAAGACCTCGAATTCGATGCAACAAATTCCTAGGGAATGCAATGATGTCAAGAAAATAATGATCTAAGAACTAAAGGGTGATCATAGGAATAAAAGAACAAAAAACAACAAGCAAACACCTAGTGTAGTGGTACCAAGTGTAAACTAACTATTTTAATGATGTTACAATAATACAAGAAACATGTCCTATAAAAGAGAAATACCTCTAGCCTATAGGTGATCTAAATACTCAAACAATCCTAGATCTAGTATTTTGGATGGCCTTCCAAAGAACTTCTTACTTGACATAATTTGATCCCCGCAAGTATAGCTGTCCAAAGAAAGGTGGGGTAGAGAACCAACTGCTTCCCACAACTAGTCCTATAGGGTGTTTGCTTAACGCATTAGTTGATTGACTATGACGATCTTTCCATTGTGGGGAAATAACATCTTACGGTGAACCACATATGTGACAAGTAACATGGCATAAGTATAAATATGACCCAAAATGATGTTATAGTCTAAGGGAGCATCAATGAATTCAATGTCAATAGAGACAATCTTGCCAACAATTTTGACTAGGAAATTGTGATATAAGCCGAGTGGTTGTGAAGGATGACCATCCCATTCACGAAGAGTGATGGTGGACAAGGATAGGTCAGGGGAACCAAGTTTCTTCCAAAAATTGGCTTCCATCACACAGGTGGAGGTGTCTTTGTCGATGATACACGACTAAAAAATGGCATTTCTAATGGAGACTAGTATTTAAAATGAAATGGATGAAGGTAGGGGAGGATTTTCTTACTTGTCAACATGAAAGACAACCATCTGATCATCTTTGGGATCCATGACACCCAAAGAAGATAGTAGAGATTTCCATTGGGATGGATACATCTAGAGGACTTCCAACGTTGACATGGCAACATGAGGCTACGCCAAGTCATCTAATATGCTATATGTATTGGCGACTTTAGCAGAAGTAAGATTTCGATGTAATAGACCTTTGGGGATCTTGTGAATAACCTCAACCTTAGGTTGAGGCATCTGTAATGTACTATTGGTGATGATAGAGGCTCGGTGGAAACTTTGGGTTGGGACTTAGTTGCAGACTTAGCAGATGGATTGTGGTATTAGCACGATCAAGTCTGAAGGTTGACTTTCTCGATATTAACCTCATCATAATTGATCATAGGAATCTGATAATTATGGTGATGAGATGGTGGAGTTGGTTGAGCTTCCTGAATTTGTGTAGAATGGGTAGAAATATATATTTGGTGAGGGAAAGGATTGGTAAGCACTGCGGTTTGAGATGAAGTAGGAGAGGGAAGAGGAGCGATGGCCTGCAATCCTCAAGAAGTTGCTTGAGATTCCCATAATTGATGCATTTGAGGCAAGAGAGGACACTCATGGGTATAATGAACATACACGTTGCAATAGACACAAGGTTTGTTTGTACGAAGACCCTTGTTTTGCTTGGGTTGATTTCCCTATTGCTGGGTTGTGGGATTAGGTTGAGGACCCTGAGGGGCATTGGATGGATGAACCTAATTTCCTTGATTACCTTGGACTGTTGGTTCCGATTACCCTTCCCCTTGTTCCTTTTCTTGGTTTTAGGGGGATTGGGTCCGCTCTGTTGAGCATACACTTGTCCTCTTGGAGGAGGTAGTTGTTGTGGCAGAGGGGGAGCAGGCATGGGGGTCTGGGGTGTTGATGTCAGAGGGTATGGAGTGCTAGGCAGTGCATACTGATAATAAGGAGATGGGTAAACATTAGGATAAACAAGTGGTGCAACAAATGGCCCTGACACCTGTTGATGTGGATGGGGATATGCATATGGTGTGCAGGGACCTGGATAAGGTTTTCCTTGTGGAGAATTGGGGGAGGGATAATTGTAAGTGGAACTGGTTCCTCCCTGAGGTGGACCATATGGTTGAGGATGTGAAATTGTTCCAAGCATGCAATTTGCGGCATGAGATGCCCCCGGTGCATTAGCAGCACTAGGCCGAGGCAGATCGGGGATGATAGTGTAAACAAAACCTAACTGGGCATAAATCAGATCAAATTTTAAGGCTACTTGGAGTGTATCTTCCCCAGACTAGGGGATGTGTGACGTGACATATTTTGCAATGGGGGCTAACAATGATATAAGGAACCAATCCATATAGACTTGGTCTTCAAAATCAGGATCTCTACAGACGCTCCTCCATTTTTTCCATTTCTGAACATGGTCGAAATGGCAGGTGGCAGGCGTTTGACAAAAAAAATTCAAAATATTGGTACTGATGTCATAACGGAGAGGTAACTAGAAATTGGAAAGAAAAGTTATGGCCAGAGTCAAAAAAGTGGAATGAGTGGCTATAAATTGATCGATATACCACTTAGTAGTAGCTCCAGTGAGTGTGCATTGGAACCGACGATGAAGAATGGAGTCTTTAGTAATGTAATTTGATGAACACCACATCTGAAATGAGCGAACATGATTAATTGGATCTTCTTTAAGATTACCTTCAAAATTTGGGATGTCTGAAGGGATTTTAGTAGGCATAGTTGGCCAAGTGGGATCATGAAGAAGACAATCATTGATAAATTGGCTGAAATCAGGGAGACACTAACCAACCATAAAATAAAGTAAGGGAGTAGGATTGACCACACTGGTGGGGGTACCCTGGTTGGTACCTAGGTTACCGCCCTGGTTTCCTACACCCACGTTGGTGCCGGACATGGTGGTGATACGGGGTTGGGATGACACGGAATCAAAGGAGGAACTCGATGAATCAGTAGAATCATAATCAGAATGATGACTCGATGGGGGAATGAGAGGATGAACTCTAACTCGATGGGGAGGAGTAATATGTCCTTACGAGAATTGAGGGTGAAGACCTCGAATTTGACGCAAAAAAATGCCTAGGGTGCACAATGATGTCAAGACAATAATGATCTAAGAACTAAAGGGTGATTATATGAATAAAAGAACAACAAACAACAAGCTAACTCCTAGTGCAGTGGTACCAAGTGTAAACTAACTATTTTAATGATGTTACAATAATACAAGAAACATGTCCTATCAAAGAGAAATACCTCTAGCCTATAGGTGATCTAAATACTCAAACAATCCTAGATCTACTATTTCATATGGCCTTCCAAAGAACTTCTTACTTGACAAAATTTGATCCCCGCAAGCAGAATTGTTCAGAGAAAGGTGGGGTAGAGAACCAATTGCTTCCCACAACTAGTCCTATAGGGTGTTTTCCTAAGATTGGTCACTACTGTTAAATTTTTCCTATGAGGGTAGTTGATTCTTGAGCTTCTTGGTTGTAAAACAATGCAAGGGATTCCCTACCATAGGTTGGGTAGCCCCATGGAGAACTTCTTGCACGATGACCTAACCTAATCCCCTCTGATTGGGTTTCTTACACACTCTGACTTTGGACCATGGGATGATGAATGATTTTAAGTTCCCAAATATGTCAACTTATATGTCTTAATGAAAGGAATGGATGGGTGTTATTGGAAGCCTATCCCATCGATCCTACACCTATACTACAAACATTGTTTGGCCTTGGTACCCAAGTGGGCTTAATTTATGTGTGTTGATTTATCAAAGTGTAGTGTTTCAAGTCTTGGCTTGGTGGTGTGTTGTATTGTTCAACAAACCCCATTTTAATATATTATAAATTTCCCATGAAGTTTATTAGATTAAAATAGGGACCCTTCAATTAAAAAAAAAAATCTTATAATCAAAGTTTAATACTTAGGATTTTTAATTAAAACCCAAGTATTAAACCTTGATTATCCCCAAAAACCAAATTAAATAGCCCCCGAAAACAAGACTTATTCTTAGGCTTTAAAAAACCTTAAATAATAAACAATAGGGGTTATTTGACTAAAAAAACAAAATAGTCAGAGTTCTAATTCCAAAAGGTTTTATTCTTTATAATCTCCGACTCACAACTTCCCCATAAACTTTGACTTATCCTAAAAGGAAAAGACTTCCCCGCATCACAAATAATACAAAGTTTCAAAGGCTCAAGGCCCCTTTTCCATTATCCATTATGATTGCGATTAGACTGGACCCAACGAGATTATCCATTACAATTCTATGATTTCCTCTCCGTCCGTAGCTATCACGATAAACCACAAAACTTAAGTCTCATACCTTAAGGAATTGCGATATGCGATAAAGCTCGGACCCAAAAGGAACTCCAATTGCAATATGTGATTAAACCCAAACTTGACGGGATTTCACAATGCAATTAAATTAAATATCGTGTTCGTGCAATCACAAAGTTTCAAGATTCATGCCTCATTTGAATTACGATTGTGATATCCTTCCTCATGCTGATTACGACATGACCTCATATGTGACATCATCCTCCACATCATCACCACGTCAGATCCATGTGATCCTCCAAGTCACCATCACATGGATCTGCCACATCATAGTGACGTCATCCCATCCTGCATATGGAAAATTGCAAGTCTCCCGGCCAACTCTTATCATATGCATAATCACGATTGCGATATTACTCAGTATTGCGATCTGCGATCAAGCCCCGGACCCGATAGAATTATAAATGCCATTCCATAAATTCCTCGCATCCGCAGCTATCACAAAATCCACGAGACTTAAATCATTCCTCCTCTACCCATTCTGATCGCGATTTTCTCTTATTTGGATTTTCGTATGTTTCAATAGGGATTCTCCCTGTTTGAAATATGACAATAATTCATCCCCCAATTCCAAAGCGATTGCATTATGTTTTAAATAAATCCCCCTTTGGATTTTATTTAGACTACTCCCATCTTAGAAAGCAATTGTGATGTACCATAAAGTCTGACTTGTCCTGTCACAAACCTCACTCCGCATTCGTCTCCATGATGGTTGTGTTCGAAATTTATTAGAACTCTACGTTTTTCTTGATTTCCTGCAAAAGTGATTTGTTTCAAATAAAACTCGGTTATCAGTTTCATTCATTTCCAGCTTATCGATTCTTGTTTTTCTTGTTCAGGTTCATGACATAGGAAGACAACTGTGATGATAAGCGACAACTCAGTTCAAACAAAAATACAAACATCTAGAGAATCTGATGGAACAAACAAAGTTGATGAAGACAACAAATGACTTTCTGAACATGGCTACCAAAAAACTGTTTTTCTTTATGCATATTGAAGGGATCTGTTTAAATGCCCTCAACACTCTGTAATTCAGTTGTTTTCTGCTATTTAAGCTTACTTGTTGTATGAAATAAGGGTCCTGAATTTTATGAAGAAAGGCTTACGAAAAATCGCACTATTGTACTTTCATTCTTTTCTCAATAGAACGAAAGGAACATTGTTTAGGATTTTTCATAAAGAATTTTGAGAATTTGCATTACTGTACTCCTGGAATCATCTTTGTGAGAAGGAATAAACTACTGCTATGTCTTTTATGAGATGAGACACGTGCATCTGGTATTTCTATCGTTGTACCTCTGTTTTGTTCATAAACAAATAATGAATTTATCTTTTCAGATTTCTTATTACATGGTATTTAAAGAACAATTTACATGTATTCATTTATGATCATGCTACCATTGATATTTTTATACATGTTAAGAAATTTTCTTTGATATTCTAAATGTGATATGAGTTTACACATTATTTTGATTAACTATTTAATCAAACTAATCATCTTGAAATAGCTTCATTTCCAATGGTGTTTGAGCAATCTATATTGTCATTTACTAAGGAAAATCATTATAGTTTGCATCTAGATAAAAGTTAAACAATCCCAGGTTATAGAGTAGATTAATGCATATATTTTTCTATTTTATTCATTATTAAAAATCCATCTATTTCACTTCACTATAAGCATTACACACTCATTCAGTCACCTTTCATTGGGAATCTAGTCCCATACAATCCAGTTGGAGCCACTACCTAAACGAAAAAGGATTTGTCTTAAGTTCCGGACCAGGTGGTTTCTCCCCTGTGTTGAAGAAGCGATTTTTGAGGCTTTAACACTCTTTGGTGCTAGAAGGAGGGAATGCAGACTATGAATGGCCAGTAAGTCCAATCCAAAAACAAAAGGCCATTCGAAGAGTCATTCTCCCTTTGAATCTCCTACAACCTCCAAATCCCTTCCAGAATATCCTACTTTTAGATCAGGATTTGTATAATCACCTCCCAAGTCTCGTAGAATAATTCCTGAGGTAATCCATATGGATTATACTCCAGAATCACAAAAAATTATAGGTTTGATAAATAAATTAGAATACGTATCCATTTTAACAGAAAACCGTGAATCATCTGAAGTTTCTGAAGGAAGTATAACTTCTATATTTCAAGGAACTGGTGTTTTAACTCGGTCCCGAAGTGTAAAAGTTGACATCTCACCATTCGAATTTCCAATTCAATCTCGCCAAACGAAAACTGCTACATCAGATTTCTAAACATCTACTAGTGAGATTACCTCCTCTCATTCACCAACATCTCCATTTCTTCCTTTTTCATTTCCTTTCTCATTACCATTCACTTCTTCTATTTCCATTTCCTCTACACAAACGACTAGTGCTACCTCAAGCAGTACTATCACAGCTACTAGTTCTTCTTTAAACCTCCCCAACTATTACAATGGAAAGTAGACCATGGTCCAATCCGAGAGTTGTTCAAATTCGAACACAACTTCATCCTCTACCAAAAAATCTTGAAAGATGGCTTCCCAAATTCAATCCTGATGACGGGTTACCTGTTGAAGAGAACCTTCATAACTATATGTTAGCCATCAATCTTAATGAGGTAGATGAAGAAGACGTTGTTGTTATATTATTCATGTACACTCTTACAGGATCAGCAGGGTCTTGGTACTTTTCATTACCAGCCAATTCTATTACTAGTTGGGATATTTTTGAAGAACAATTTTTGACTAAATTTGGTGATGATTGCTCAACTTCATATCTTATCAATGACCTTTCTAATTTAAAAATGAATTCAGGGGAAAATATAAAAGATATCATTTCCAGATTTAACAAATTGTTAAATAAAATACTAGTTACTTGTAGACCTAGTGTCGATGTACAAATTGAATGGTATATTTCATCTCTTCCTTATAACATAGGAATTTTTGTAGATAGAGCTAATAAAAATACCTTGGTAGAAAACATGAAAGAAGCTGTGTCTGTAGAGAAGGGGATAAATGCACTAGAAAAGAAAAAAGATCAAGAAGACAAAAAATTAAAAAGAGTTACATTTAAGGATGAAACTAAAGAGAAATCACCTAAAGATCCATTTGATCTTGAAGGCTTACAACAAGTCCTTAATGTTGGGTGTGGAGCATGATTATCATCCCATTTTAGAGGTTTTTGTTTTAGCTGGATATATACCCCAAGAAGATTGTACACCTCTCAATGCAGGGGGGTGCGGGGGCTAGCGGTCCCCCAGTGGGGGTTCGGGGGCAATGCCCCCGAAGCTAAAAACAGATGTACAATTGGCTTATAAAAGTATAGTAATTTCTAGTCAATCTGGGCCATTCATTAGGAAGATGATCTTACGGTAGAATTTATGTTTAGTTTAGGGTTTTTTTCCCTAGAAGGCAAACCCTCTCTTTGTATGAGGGTATTGTATTGGGGCTGTGGTATAGATGTGTATTCTCAGAGCGAGAAACAGATAGGTGAGGCTGCGAGAGAAAACAAAGGATATTACAGTGGATCTGCTGTAGGTTGTGTCTCTTCTTTTTGTTGGATAATAAAAAGGAAGGACTGGCTGTTCACCGTGGACGTAGCCCAAACTGGGTGAACCATGTATATCTGTGCATCTCTTGTTTTATGCGTTTTCGGTGTTTATATTTATGCAATATTTTATGTGTTCCATTGCTCTACAATATATAATTTTCTAACAATTGGTATGAGAGCCGAAGGTCTATTTGGCTGACAAACTTGCAGGAGAGAAGGGTTCCTAGTTTGAATGGGAGCAATGGTGGAAGATGGTAAATTTAGTGTCGAGAAATTTAACAGCCAAAACATCCCACTGTAGAAGATGCAGATGGAAGATTATCTGTATCAGAAAGATTTATACCTACCATTGAGTGTAAAAATAAAGAAGCTGACGGTTATGACAGATGCAGAATGGAACATTCTCGATAGAAAGGCACTTGGAACAGTACAGTTGTGCCTTGCAGCGTCGGTCGCCTTCAACATTTCAAAGGAAACAATGACAAAGGGTTTGATTCAGGCATTGGCGAAACTATATGAAAAACCTTCGACCTCAAACAAGGTATTTCTTATGAAACGGTTATTTAATATGAAGATGTCAGAAGGTGAATCTGTTGCAGACCATTGAAATGATTTTAATATAGTTACAAGTCAGTTAAGTTCTATAGGGGTAAACTTTGATGATGAAGTTAGAGCTCTGTTATTCTTATGCTCATTGCTAGAAAGTTGGAATGGTTTAGTAATGGCAATTAGTAACTCTATTTATGGATCTAGTACTTTAGAGTTTGATGATGTTGTCAGTGCTATCTTAGCGAGGAAATGCAACAAAAAAGCTCTGGTACGACATTGGGCAATGCTTTGAGTGCAGAGTCTAGGGGAAGAAGAATGGAAAGAGGAAAGAGCTTAGGATATCGTAGTAAATCAAGGAAAGGCATATCCAAGTCTAGATCGGGAATAGTGTGCTGGAAATGAAGAAAGAAAGGACACCTAAAGAAAGACTGTATATCTCAGAAGGGAAAAGAAGGAGATGCACAACAAGAAAACAATCATGAACAAAATGTGACAGGCAAGGTGTTACAAGATGCTTTGATTGTTTCTTTCGACAATATTACTAATTCCTGGGTGGTAGATTCAGGGGCCTCATTCCATGCCACACCTGATAAGAAATATTTTCATGACTATGTTCAAGGAGATTTTGGACAAGTTTGTTTGGGTGATGACGAAGCTTGTAAAATTGTTGGAATGGATAAGGTTCTTGTAAAATAGAAAAATGGAAACCAATGGCTAATAAAGGAGGTAAGGCATGTTCCAGATCTGAAGAAAAATCTGATTTCAACAGGGCAGTTGGGCAGTGAAGGTTGTGTGACAAATTTCACAGATAAAGCTTGGAAGGTAACCAAAGGAGCCTTGGTAATAGCAAAAGGCGAAAAGGTTGGTACATTGTATTTGTGCAATGGTATTTATAACTCTGTTAATGCTTTAACTTCCAAAGGAGCAGATGCAACATTATGGCATCATAGGCTCAGACACATGAGTGAAAAGGGGATGAAGATTATTCACTCAAGGAATTTGTTGCTGGGTTTGAAGAATGTTGATTTGGACTTCTATGAGAATGGCATTTATGGAAAGTAGAAGAGAGTCAGATTCCTGAGAGTTGGGAAAGAAAAGGAGAGCGAAAAATTAGAGCTTGTGTATACAGATGTACGGGGACCTGCTCAGGTATCAACTCTCAGTGGCTCTCGTTATTATGTTACTTTTATTGATGATGCAACTAGAAAAACATGGATTTATTGTATTAAGAATAAATCTGATGTATTTTATACTTTCAAGAAATGGAAAGATTTGGTTGAGATTGAGACAGGAAAGAAATTGAAGTGTCTTAGATCAGAGAATGGAGGTGAATATTGTAGCAAAGAGTTTGATAGGTACTGTTCAGAGCATGGAATTCGCAGAGAGAAGACAGTTCCAAGAACACCACAAGAAAATGGTGTGTCAGAAAGGATGAACAAAACAATCATGGAGCGTGCAAGGTGCATGAGATTGCATGTAGGATTGCCTTTACAGTTTTGGGCAGATGCTGTAGATACTGCTGTTTATTTAATAAATAGAGGGCCTTCAAGTTCTTTGGATGGTGGTGTTCCAGAGGAAGCATGGACAGGTAAAAAGGTAAATTACTCCTTTTTAAAGCCTTTTGGTTGTGAGGCTTTTGTCCATATTGATAAAGAAAATAGAACAAAGCTTGAGGCAAAGTCAAAGAAATGTACTTTTATTGGATATAGTGTTAATGATTTTGGTTATCGCTTATATGATTATGAAAATCACAAAATCATTAGGAGTAGAGATGTGTAATATTCAATGAAAAGGTCTTGTATAAGAATCGGTTGCAGAAATAGAAACAGGAAAAAGAAAACAAGGAATACGCAGTTCTTAATGAAATCACTGAAAAAGTAAAGATGCCTAAAAATAATAATAATCAACAACCACGACAACAGCAACCACCACAACAACAACAGGCACCCCAAACACCTGAAAGTGGTGTTAGAAGATCTACCAAAATAAGTAGACCCCCTGAACGATACTCTCCTTCGTTATATTATTTATTGTTGACTGATTATGGTGAACCCGAATGTTATGAAGAAGCAATGCAGGTTGAAAGAAAGAAGAAGTAGGAGGTAGCCATGGAAGAAGAGATGGACTCCTTAATGCATAACTAGACTTGGGACTTAGTCAGGTTGCTTGCAGGAAAAACTACATTGAAGAATAAATGGGTTTACAGGCTGAAGGAAGAAGATGGAGGAAAATAGAGGGTATTACAGTGGATTTGTTGTAGGTTGTGTCTCTTCATTTTGTTGGATAATAGAAAGGAAGGATTGGCTGTTCGGGGTGGACGTAGCCCAAACTAGATGAACCACGTATATCTGTGTCTCTCTTGTTTTGTGCATTTTCTGTGTTTATATTTCTGCAATATTTAATGTGTTTCGTTGCTCCGTAATATATAAGTTTCTAACAACTAGTATTAGAGCCAGATATTAGCTTCAAAGGGATTCTTTGATCTGAGGGGTTTATAGTTCTTGATGAGATCAATGTAGCCTTTTAACAGATCTGAGTCTAGAAAATAATGGTGGAGAGAAGAAAATTGTTCATGCGGCTTCGAAAATTGTTCGTTTTCTGCTACGTGAGGCCATCGGTGCTGGAATATACGAGGTTCTCATCGGGCTCGCAGTTGGAGTGGTTTGATAGAAGTTTTTGAGCAAATTAAATCAAGAGAGGATGGATCAGAATCACAGCAGCAATAAACAAAAAAAAATTAATGAAGTCAAAATTATTGCATGTAAATGGGCATAATACTGTAAGACCTATTAAGGCATGTGTACCCCTCAATGATCACTGGTAAAGTATGAGTTAGACCTAGGTGATAGGGGGGATGTTAGGTTAACAATACCCCAGGTAAAAACTCTGAGGGGTGTAAGAGCTAGAGTGAGTAGGATTGTTTCACTTAGTAAGTTTGGTTGGAGTTAGTCAAGCAACCCCAAGTTAAGTTAAGGGTGGAATTGTTAGGTAAACTTGACTCAGGATAGAGTCAAAGTTGACCAGGTTAAACAATGATGGTTTTGGGGCACATGGTATTGTGCACCCATAGTATTATGCCTGTGGTATTATATGTAATGGAGCTTATAAAGCTGGAGGACTTCATTGTAATGCAAGACCTGGAGGTGAGCGGTGAAGGATCACTTGGTCGGATTGGCCAGGGTTTTGGCCAATGCTAATGAGATCTTATTAGGTTGGGTTTTTCCCCGGATTTGGGGTTTTCCCAGATAAACATTTGTATTTATGTGTTTATGGTTATTGATGGTTATTTCTTATATTTATTCCTCTCAGTAATTATTTATGTTATACAGTAAATTTCTTAACACTGGACCCACCAACATGTAAGGGGATCTCCCCGGTAAGAAGTCCCAATTAGACCTTAGACCATTTGGTGTAGGAGTCCCAACAATGGGTCGTATGGTAATGCCTAAACCACGATTTTGCATAGAGGCAAGTAAGATGACTATGTTGGTAGCAAGGGTGTGACAGTTGCAAAGAGTTAAGGAAGGTGCATGAGAGGTTCTAGCACATGTGGGTTGAGATGAGTGTGCCCCTTGGAAACATGTAATAGTAATTAGATGGGAAGGGAACACACGAGCGAAGATACATCACACGCTAGAAAACAAGTTAGCTAGAAACCCAAAGTGATGGTTAAACCAATACATTTCAGAAAGATTCATGCATACTCATACAAAATAGTCCATACATGCATGTGTAAGAAAGCAAATGCATATGCCATTTAGAGTAAACAAGATAGCTAGAATACAATACAACATATGCATGAAATGTGCTGGCTCTTATTATATAAAGAAGTGTAAGTTCTAGTCATACAATACATCCATGTCCAACCACTAGCTCCAATAGTGGAATGTTATAACCACATCAACATGCTCCTCCATAGAGATGTACTAGCTCAGTGTAGTGGAGAAGCTAAGGCGAGTTACAATAATGTCCAAGTTCTCTCCAAGATAGTCTTATCGAAAGCTTGGATGACCAAAATCCTTTACAATGATTTATGAGGTAATATTTATAACAAAGGGTGGGCTGACCCTTGACATTCCCCTTTATGACAGTTCAACTACCCTCATGACTCTTCACATACTCTATGATTGTTACATCCAACTATTGACACTTGACTTACACTTGACATGATGTTACATTACAATGCACATGTACTCATGTGAGACAACATGGCTTGAGAAAGCCATGCAAGAAATCACTAACACTTGGTCTGTTGTGATGAGACCAACTCTTTGACATGCTTGTGATGGCGAAGGTGGTGATTTGATGCCAAGCTTGGTCATCCATTATGGTGTGCATGCACCCCATGGTGACATCTTGTTGAAGCGAACTCTTACCTCCATTGCAATTGGTGCATTGATTCGGCTCCTTCATCCAACTCGTCTGCTAACATACGCATGGTCTTCTTGGGTGTGGCTGAACCAACAACACACTGATGCATAGTGTCTGTGTTGGTCTTCAGGGTGTGCTGGTTGTCATGCATATCAGCTTGCCGAACTACATGTTCAGCTCCAGTTGGACTTGCTTCTTGTATTTTCCTTGGTGAGTGTGCTGAATGGGTTGGATTACATGCGTGCACATAACGATATGCATGTTGTTGAATCCCTTGCATGCGATCAACAACACAACTCACCATGTCTACTTCGTGCCAATTGTTGGGATGGATATTTGAGTTATATGGGTGTAGTGTCATCTGTGAGTGCATGTTGTGCCCACTACTATTCTTGTTCCTGTTGTAACTCATTTGTTTGTCTATGCAGCTTCATGTTCTTCCTTGAGTTGCTGCTTCAACACATACAACTCCTTCTTTGTCCTATCCTCTTTCTTCACGTGATCTTCATGTCACGTCGTCACCTAATAGCCTGAGTCTCCAAAGCTTTTTTCATCATCAGTGGATCTACTTGAGCTCACAACTTTGTTCCACCTATGTGTTGTCAACAACCTTCCTCTTGCATTTGTTGCATTTAGCATGCTGCCTTCAGCTGCTGTTCATGATCCTGCTTGTTGTGATGTTGCTGCCATCATATCTTGATGTCCTCGTCTACAAACAACTTGATGTCTTCATGGGTAGGAAAGTTCATAGACACTTGATTGACTGCATCCCCGAGTGTGCTCTGAACGATGTCTTCGACTCTGCTCTCTTGAAACCATTATACCTGTACTATTGAGAGGTAGATGAACACCTACGATACCTGGAGACATGGTAACACTCATGGCAAGAATTTGTCAGTCGAAAACCAAAATGAACTTGAGAACTGACTTGCAACATACCAGTGTGACTGATCATGAAGATTGCGCAATTTCAGCAGGGAGGTTGGGAGACTAACTACCAAGACTGCGCAAGGCACTGTCTAGGATGTCAAGAGGCTAACCGGCTACTAGAACTGCACAATGCATAGTCTAGCATGACTGCTGACTGCTAGAATTGTGTAATGCACAATTTCAGCTGGCAATGACTGCAGGCTCAATCCCTACATTATACAATTTTCTGGGCCAGCAGTCACTATCCCTCAGGATTGCACAAAGTAGGCCTCGGGAATAATTGTTGGGAAGACGTGCATTTTTGGAGAGAAAGGCAGAGCCTTCCTTCTTAGGATTGTGCAATTTTGTCTTAGTGAGGCTCCTGGTGAGGCAGAGTCCGGGCCAAGGTTGGCCAGACTTGCCGACGGGCAATTGAAAGAAAATATGGGAGTGAATGCATGGCGACACTAAGTGAAAACAAAATTTATTGATCATGCATGAAAACATTGAATGAAAGATTTAGTAAATGGATCAACATGCATGTGGGTGAAGTGATTCACTAAATCGGTGACTGTTCGTGCAAAATAGTTTCATGCATGCAACAATAATGAGATTGCAACAAAAACTAAAACGGTGTTGGTATAAGCTAGTATGTATCAAAATGATAGCAAGCACTCACTGAAATCAAGTAGACAACATTCATACAAAGCGAAGCACAAAAAGCACCAGAAATGCAACACAAGTCATGGACAGCGGGCTTACCCCAAAACAACTGAGTTGAATGTGCCGACAACTCCTAGATGTGATGTGGGATGTCAAAGATGCAAGTTTGATGTGAGAAATGAGCTCTGCATTGTCTAGTTTATGAGTTTTGATAAAATCAAGGTTGTTACACACATGCCACAAGTCTAGGGAAAGTGACACTTGGTGGGAGGTTTTTGAAGTGATCCTTGCATGCAACCTCCAACTACCCAAAAATAGATCCCAGAAACAAGGGATGACTTTGCATGCTGCCTTGGGAAAAGCAGCCCATGCATGCAAGTCTGTTTTGCTCAGTCCCAGAGGGAACTGGTCAACTCAGTTGCACATGCAAGAGTATGTTTGACTACCTGGGAGAAAATGCACATTTCTAGCTGGGAGCTGGGTTGGTTTCCCAGGAGATTTGTGCAATTTCTAGGCAGAGCAACCCTATTGGGGAAAATTGCACAATTTTCACTGTGAGTGTTGACTGCCAGAATTGCAAAATTATTGAGCCTAGCAGGCTGCCAGTCAGAATTGTGCAATTTCTAGAGGGAAGGCTGGTTTCCCCCTAGAATTGTGCAATTTCTTGGGGGAGCTTCTCAGCCTGTAGCTGGACCAAGTCTGGGTGATCAACCTGTGAGGGGAATGCATCGAGTTGTGATGAACATGCTGCCTTTGTGCAAGAAAAACACTAAAGCTTGTGTACTTGATGAAGCAAGACATGCTGCTGTGAAAGGTTGGTAGGGGGGCTAGAAAACGAAGCTAAGGAAAAATTTTGGAGGGTGGTTGTAGCCACTACAACACCCTCCTAGTCAAGCCTCCCAATTTGATGTAGAATTTCACTCTGCTTGATCTGACCTAGAATTTTGATCCCTACAACTACCCAAAATTTCACCCCCCTACAATACAATTGCCCAAAAAAAATGCAAACCAGAAGAAGAAGAGACTATCCACATGTGAAATCTTGAGAGAGAGAGGGAGAGCTAAATTTATCTTCTTTTTCATCCTCCCTATCATTATTGATCTTCGTTAGGATGCCCAGAAATTGCCTTCACAAGAGAGTGTGAATTTGATGCCAAGAGAATGAGGTTGGGCTACCTTTATAAAGTGATCTATTGGGTTGAATGGGTGTGTCCTTTGCCCTAGGCTGACTTGACTTGGAGAGAGGATGACTTGAAAAACTTGGAGCCAAAAAAATTAATTTCAAAATTCAATTTTTCTTCTTTTAAAAGTCGCAATGGGACTTTGAATCAAAATATATTTTTCTTTTGACTCTAGCGTTTAAAATATGCTTTACAATAATCAATACAAACACATCAAGTCGCCAAATATACATTATGAAGACCAACCAATATAGTTACAAATTCAATAGGAAAGACAATTAAGACCCTAGGTCTCCTACAACAATTAATCATACCAAGATAGCATTGGGAAATAGTTTCAATGGATTTTATTATAGGTTTAATCAATCTAAAGTAAATAATGTCATTATGGTAGTGGTAGATTCAATCACAAAGTATCCCAATTTTTCCTCTCATTCACATCATTTTAAACCAATAAAAGTGGAAGAAGCATTCATGGAAATAGTTTAAAAGATACATGGAATACCTAAGATTATTTTAAGTGACAAAGATCGAATTTTCACTAGAGATTCTTGGATTGAATTATTTTCTTGTTTGGGTACACAATTGGCTCATAACTCATCTTACCATCCTTAATCCGATGGGAAAATTGAAATTGTGAGTAAATCGTTAGATGAATATCTATATTGATTTCAATATGACAAACAAACACAATAGGTGAATTGGTTTCCCTTGGCTGAATAGTATAATAACACATTCTTTTACTTCATGAAAAATGTCCCTATTTATGTAACTTTGCATGTATCATCCTCCATCCATCACATCACCCTTGAAAGGTATCATAAAGTCTCAAGTAGTGGAGGAGAACATAGGGAACCAACAAGAGGTTATCAAACTATTGAAGGATAAATTGGTTATAGCATAAAATAGGATGAAATAGCAAGCATATCAACATCGTAGTGCAAAGAAATTTTAAGTGGGGATTGGGTACATATTATAATACAACCATATAGAAAAATGTCCCTCAAGCAACAAAACAAGGATAATAAATTTGCATTGGCGTATTATGGCCCCTATATAGTATTGCAAAGGATTGAAGTATGGCCTACAAATTGGAGTTTCCTCCATGCTCATGTATACATCTATTATTCCATGTTTCTTACTTAAATAAGGTAATTAGTAATAAGATGATAGTCCAAACTATTTTAGCAGATATTAGTGAAGAAGGGAAAATCATATTAGAATCATAAACAATCCTAGAAATAAAGATTAAGCACTTGAGATCGAGAAATTACTAAGTACCTAATCAAATGGAAGAACCAATTGATGGAATAAAGGACTTGGGAAGATGAGTTTTTCATATATAAATACCCATAGTCAGTCAAGTGTGGAGGAAAACACTTGTTTGAATGGGATGGGCATGTTAAACCCTATATAAGCCCCATGCTAACCCTAAAACCTCTTCATAGATATTGAGTTATTACATTTCTATTTCTATATTGTTATGTCAGCTAGAACCTTTCATTATAATTGTACCCTTTATCTCCTATATACAGTGAGGAGGCCTCATCTTAGGATCATCAAATTTTATTTTATACATTGTATTCATTGTAAAGTGAAGTTTCCCCATCAAATAAGAACGTAATTATTACTATATTATCATTTTTAAGGCACAAGATTCATAATAAATGGCCACGATGAAGGCCTCAAGCCACCATACATGACCCCTATATGGGGTCTTTAGCCTATGAATGGGGATAAGGGTGTCCCTATAATTTTCCTAGTACCAAGGATGGTTGTCATGGCCCTAGACATGGATGGTTAATAAATTTCATGCCTTAGATCCTAAGGGGACATGTTAGGGCTTTGAGGCCATGAAAAATGGTTCAAACCACCACACATGACCTCTAAGTGGATATTTTACCTATGAGTGGGGATATAGAAACCATTAGTATATTTTCAACTCTAGGTATGGGTCCTACTATATTTACCATAGTCATGGGAGGGAATCTATTCCTTAGGTATTGAAAAAATATTTTATCCTTTGAGGCACACGAATGAGGCATTGAACCACCACACAAGACCTATCTACAAGATATTTATCGTCCAATTGTGGAAACAAGTGTCATTAATAGATTTTCCACACTAGGCATGGTACTTGTGCAGTTAATCATGGTTGATAGAGAAAACACAATACTGACACAATAAAATAATTTTTTAAGGCTCAAGGGGCATGCATAATGGATGAAACCACCACACATGTCAAACTCTCAAGGAGATAATTAACCTTCAAGTGCGGATATAGTTTCCATTAGAAAATTTTAAGTGCCATCAATGAATATAGTTCCCTTGGAAATGATTGGAGGAGGAAACTTGGTCCCTAGGCCTTGAAGGAAAATATATGGTTCAAGGACCATAAATAAGGCCTCAAATCACCTCACATGGCCATTATGTATACATTTTGAATATAACTGAGGAAATGGGCACCATTAAGAGGTTTTCAACACTAATTACAGATATCATATCCCTTGACATAGTTGGGGGAGGAAACATGGATTTTTGGCCCTAAAGGAATATTATGGAGCTCTATGAACATGAACGATGTGTTGGAGAATCTACTAGGGAAGATATTAAAATACTTATCATTTTTCCTTGATAAAAGTTTATGATCTTGTATTAGATTCTTTTATTCTTAGTTAAGTTCCGTTCATCAAACAATTATCAAGAGCATACACAATAAAAACAATGGACAAAAGTATAGATTCCAAGCCAGGGAAAAATCCCTCCAAGGGGAAAACCCAAAAATAACTTATTCTCTTCTTATAAAACCTATTTCAAATGAGAAAAAAAAGACCCAAACCTCTAGAACAAGACCTCCTCCAAGCACCAAGTTAGCCCTCCAAGATTCTCTTCCAAGTAGGTAAAATCAACCAAAAGAACAAGCATTAATCCTCCTTCAACATGCTTCTAATCTCAGCTTCGACCCCTAACTCGGATCTGCAATCTTGACCTGCAATTATCGACTCTACTATAGTTGCAGAAACCATAATTCCTTCACACGTGTGAGAGAATAAGGCTCAAAATCCTATCTTTATTATTCTTCTTGGTTTCTTCTTGCTTCCTTTACCTCCACTATTGCTTCCTTCTTGCTTCTGGCTTCAAATCAAATTTGTGTCTTGTGCAGACCGAATGTGTGAAATGAGGTCGAAATTGATTCTGTATATACACATCGATGGAGGTCTAATAACCTCTTCTAGGCTGACTGGTGCTTGGAGGTATTTTTTACTTTCTATATATAAAAATAATATCTTTTACATGTTACCACTTGCCCAATATGGTATTATATAAATGATGTTAACTCTCTTGACTCATGACAAATATCCTTATGACATGACAAACCACGGAAGCATGAAGAACATGCTTAATCTAGATGGCCAATCAAAAGAAGCATGAAACCCGTGCTTGAAAATAATATTTTTCTTTCTTCTTTTCCTTGTAACACAAGATATAAATAATGACATGAGTACAATGATGGAACTAGTTACATTTTCCATCACTCCCTCTTAACTAGGGTGGTATTCATAATTGTACAATTGGTACAAGGATATTCTTAAACTGAAGAGTTCTCATAAGAAGAGTCAGATTGATAAGCCATATTTATGCATCATTATCATAACTATCATTGTCAACATAGTAAGGCCTTAACTTCAAAATATCTATTTATATTGGAGCATAATGTTGGGAGGCTCTACGTGAGACACCAAAATACCTCTACAAGATACATACCCAATCTAGATTTTCACTAGGTATGTCCTCTTAGAACTATTCTTATCTTGGATTCCCAATCCTCCAAGAAGATCGGTCCTCTTCGACCACTCTTATCTTGGATACTGTCCAATCTCAAAGAGTCTCGGTCAACAAGATTACTTTCTATCTTGGATTATATATCCTCAAGGAGTATTAATCTTAGATTCTTATCTGATCCTCCATTCTCCTTCCTAGTTCCTTCACTAAGACTTACGACTGTTAGTCCTAATCTAGTGCATGCCACATGGAGAATATGATGTTTTTAAAATCAATCCCTCTTAGCCTAGAGATGATATCCTCATTTCCTCTTGATTGGGAAATAGATCCTTGCTCCTTCTCAAATATTTAATAATACTTCTTACTCCCTCTAAAGCATAAATGAGATTATTTTACTTCCTTTCAGTTTGGAAATTCAATTCCTTAAGTGTGTCTTCATCAATATATCAGTTACTTGTACTTCATAGATATCTTTAAGTAGTTGCATGGCTCCTCCTTTTCTTCATATCTTCATGAAATTGAGCTTTCATCTTCCTGAATGAACTGGTGCCAAACTATGACAGGATTTGAGCCATCAACCTTTCAAGTTACTTTCCTCTATCAAATAAAGGCACTATATTGAGCCCTCCAAAGTAGAGCTTAATCGTAGCTCCCTTTAAACATGAAATTGATCTTCATTGTCATAAGGTTATCTTCTTGTACTACTACCTATAAATCTCAAGATGATGTAAAAATCTTGACCATATAGGTTAAAAAATCCAACCAACCAACCAATCTATATATCCATTGAGTTCAAGACCAAATATTGTAGATGTACTTACCTCAACTTTCGTTATTCTTTTATGCAATATTCTTCCAAGTAGAAAAAACATGTATCAACTAGATAACCAAACCGAGACATAAATATAAAAATTACCTCAAAATGATAGCCTCTTCCGATTCTTCTTACTTTTGAGATCAACATACTTTCGCATGGTATATCTTCATCTTTTACCAAAGATCCTTCTCAATGCTAATCACTTATAATCAAAATGCCTAACAAGCTGCAGTTTCTTCTTCCTAGGAGTTGTCATTATTAACTCTCTTTCTTTCTTCAAGAAAACTATTCCAATATCATCATGTCAAGTCTCACATTTGCGGAAGAGTCTTGATCCAAACTTCAAGCATTGTATGAAAGACTTCTAAGAAAATTCTCACCACCAACACTTCTTGCAAGGATTTTGTGGACATGAATTCTAGCTTCTAGAGAAGAGTCACTAAGAGCATGCATACCTTTATAACCATCTAGCCATTCTTCCTTGAACAAGCTTTCTTCTTATACCTATCAAAGATAGGTCTCATTTTCTAAGAGGAGAAATATTATTAATAATATCTTTCATGCTCCAATTTGACCATCTGCATTCCTCCATCCTTCAAGAGTATTGTTTCCACACTAGGTGGAATATACTAATCATAATGCTTCTTCCAATGACCATTTTAAATGATGGTTCTTCCTGGAGGATCTTGATGATCCCTCTTTGCAAGATGACTACCTATAACATTATGTTAGAAAAATTCTTGGATGATTTATGATATGCAAGAAGATATAAATCTTCTCATTCCTTGATATCTAGATGACCTTTTCCAAAACAAATTGATTATGTAGAATATAATTCTTCTACCATCATATGCTTCCTTCTATGATTCCATGATTCACAAAAATCAAGACTTCTTCTAAAGAATGAAACTATGCATGCTTACTCTAACTTCTACTTTCTAATAAAAGAAATACAAACTGCAAATGAACCTGATAGAGATGGAGCTTCCTTTAATAGTAAAGGTCCTTGGGATCTTCTCCTTTCAGATTCTTCTCAAGTTCTCCATTATCTTCAGCTATGTGAACTTCACTCCTTTCCTTTATTTTGTTGTTTTTCTTATTTGGAAAATCCCTCTTGAAATGTCCATACTCATCACATCAAAAGAAATGTATCTTGGACATATCTTGTTTTCCTTTGGAATTTCCAAACTTCCCTCCTTTCTTCTTCTTCTTCTTGGATTTTACAATAAAAGAATGAGACTTCCCATTTGATTCAGTGTCATCCTTTTCCTATATCCTAGTTGTTGAGAAATGGAAACAAGAAATTCTAGTTTAATTTGTCCTTGAATTAAACAGAGAATTAAAAATGGAATTCTATTCTCATAGCAACTTGTAAATAGTTAATCAAGTTTAATTAACTTAATTAGCTTAGGAACTTCAAGTTGGAAGTCTTTCTGAAGTCATGTATATGTTTTCCTATATTATAGGGGTTCGAGATGAGTTAATTGTGAGTTGTAATTAGATAACTAAATTTTAAGTTCAGTTAAATTAGTTCCAAACTGTTTGAGGAACTAATAGTGAGTTAACACTGAGTTGGTGCACTAATGCATTAACTAGTGCTACTCCATTTAACTAAAGATTTCCTCATTAGAAACTCATGCATGTCGATTCCAAGAAAGACCCATTTGAGACTAGAGTGAAGGGACAATGTACTATTAGTTGTATGGTTTACTGAGTTGTATAGATCATGCATGCAATCGGGAACTGAACCTTGAAGGGATTGCACAGTTTTGGATGCAATGGTTTCCCATTAATATGGGCTAATCGGCCATAGGAATTGTGCAAGGAAATAGGGGTTTGGAGAGATGGAGAATTGGTTAGGTGTTGTCTAAGAGTTTTCTTGTGAGTTGGAGATTGATTTTACTGAGTGCTAGGATTGTCCTTGTGAGAACAAGCATTGTATTATCATCTTGGATTTATGATATATGCACTACAAATAGTGGGGTTTTGAGTTGTGGCTTTCCCTGAATATTTATTGTGTTATGTGTTTTAGATTATCTTCCTCTTGTCGATTATTTTTTTCATTGATATATTGGCCTCTTTTGGATGAATTAGAAGTAGATTCTTGTCCTGTGCTTTAGTACATTGCATGAGCTTTTGAATATACAAGAGATTCTACACTAGTTTCTTCCAAGATACATTGAGCCCATAACTCATCAAAAGGAGTAGTATCCTTTCTTGAGTAGACACTAGTTGCAAAATTTCTCCAATCAAGGGGAAAATAATTTAATACACAAGCAATCATTTCTGATTCAGAAACAACTTCCTCAAACCCTTGCAACCAATATCTTATTTTTTATATTTTCATAAGATAAGTGGCCATGTCTTCATCTTTTGGATTCCTTATTCTATATAGTTGATTCCTCAAGGAAATCTTATGACATGGCGTACTTATAGAGTAAAATTTCACCAAATTATCATACATAGCTTTGGATGTCTTTAAATCAACAACAAAGGGAACAAGATGATCCTTTATGGATTTTATAATGATCCTTTGTGCTCTCACTTATCCTTTCTTGTATTTTCCTAAATCTCGAATCTTCTCTTTGTATGGTACAAAAAATTCACTAAGAAAATATTCCATGACTTCATTTTCTATGAGCACCAAGTCAATTCTCTTCTTCCATGCTAGAAAGTCTGTTGATCCCATGAGCTTGTTACTTTCCTTGAAAAATGTAGCCATTTGATCTATAGGTTGAGACATAGAAGACAATGTGATGCTTACTTAGCAACCAAGAATCCTCCTTTTTTATGATGTATTCTAACTATTTTGATGCTCTCAAGACCTCCAAAGAGACTTCAAAGATGCCTTAGGATGCCTTCAACAACAATATCTTCAAACAAATTCAAAGAGTGGATGATGATCCCAACATTTTTTTATGCTTCTTTTCATTCAAGATGACGGGGTGTGCTAGAGAGCCTTCAACAAGATTTTATCCTTCCTTACTTTAATGATAGCTTGATCCTTCTTAAGATGATGAGATCTTCAATGAAATTTTGATGTAGTAACCTTCCTTCTAGGTCAATTTGTCTTCTTCTTCTCTCCTTGTGTTTTTTTCAATTGATTCCCTTTGATAAGAAATCCCTTCTTATGTCAACAAGATCATCTTCACGTTTCATTTTATTTATTTACCTTTGCTCTGATACCATGTTGGAGAATCTACTAGGGAATCTATTAAAATAATTCTCCTTTATCCTTGATAAAATTTTGTGATCTTGTATTAGCTTCTTTTATTCTTAGTTAAGTTCTCTTCATCAAACAATTATCAAGAGCATAAACAATAAAAACAATGAACACAAATATAGGCTCCAAGCCAGGGAAAAACACCTCCAAGGGGAAAACCAAAAAATAACTTATTATCTTCTTATAGAACCTGCTTCAAATGAGAAAACCAAGACCCAAACCTCTAGATAAACAAGTCCTCCAAGCACCAAGTCATCCCTCCAAGAATCTCTTCAAAGTAGGTCAAAGATCAACCAAATCAACAAGAGTTAATCATCCTTTAACCTACTTCCAATCTCATCTTTGACCCCTAACTCAGATCTACAATCTCAACCTAGAATTCTTGGCCCTACAATAGCTGGATAAACCCTAATTCATTTACACGTGTGAGAGAATAAGGCTCAAAACCAGATCTTTCTTCTTCTTCTTGATTTCTTCTTACTTCCTTGACCTTCACTATTTCTTCCTTCTTACTAATTTCTTTAGATCAAATTTGTCTCTTGTGCAGATCAAATGTATGTCAAATGAGGTCGAAACTTCTTCTATATATACACATCTATGGAGGTCGAATAACCTCTTCTAGGTTGACTTGTCACTGGTAGGGCCAAATTGTGCTTGGAGGTCTTTTCAACTTTCTGTATATACAAATAATATCTTTTAGATGTTACAACTTTCCCAATAGGGTCTTATATAAATGATATTGACTCTCTTGGGTCATGACAAATATTCTTATGACATGAAAAACCCTAGAAGCATGAAGAACATGCTTAACTTATATGACCAATCAAAAGAAGCATGAAGCCTAGGCTTGAAAACAATAATTTTCTTTCTTCTTTTTCTTGTAACATAAGGTATACATAATGACATGAGTACAATGACAATTATGAAGACCAAAACTAGTTACATTTTAAAACATGATGCTTGAAACCACTACCCATTATCTCTTAATGGGATATTTGGTCTATGAGTGGGGATATGGATTCCACTAGGAGGTTTTAAGAAACAATTATCACTCTTAGGAATTTATACATGGTTAAGGAAGAGACACGAGATTTAAATTCTAAAGAATCTTTTGGGGTTCAAGTTTTATTGATAAGGCCTTAAACCACCACACCTATTCTATCTATAGGATATTTAGCCATTGAGAGAGGATTTGAGTGATAACACAAGGTTTTTAAGTTCTAAAGAATCTTTTGGGGTTCACATTTTATTGATAAGGCCTTAAACCACCACATCTATTCTATCTATAGGATATTTAGCCATTGGGAGAGGATTTGAGTGATAACACACGATTTTAAAAACCATGGATGGATATTTGGGCCTTACATATGATCTAGTGAGGAAATTGGTGCTTTTGGCCCTAAATGAATCTTCTAATGCTTGATGGAAGTATTGAGGCCTCACATAAGTCCTCACTATGGGATATTTGATCTCTAGTTAGGGTTATTTATTTCAATAGGAATGGGTCTCATGGCCTTACCATGGTCTATGAAGGAAATTTTGGCCTTATTTTCTAAAGAAAGTTTGTTAGAGTCAAGGGCATTAATGAGACCTCAAAACATGAAAAATGGGTCTCAAGACCTTGACTACTCTAGAAATTTTGAATAATAAACACATATTCAATGGAGATTATCCTGATCATGTACTATTGCGGAATACATACACAATACATAAGCTCCTCTACGTTGATCATCAATATAGCAGCATCAATAACAATAAAACATCAAGAGCATGCACACATTAACACAGTATGTAACCCGGGAAAGCTTACAGCTGAAAACCCCACACTATCTGTATATTAATGATTGAGAACATGTAACATTACAATAGTCAATACTTCTCACAAGTATCCAGAACTATCTCCACCTGTTACACACAATACAGCTCAGATCTGATCTCCAAATCTATTCCATGCTTGCATGCCTCCAC
>APFE030765522.1:0-22761 GCA_000404065.3 Pinus taeda
TTAACTTTCATTGATGATTTCTCCAGACGCACTTGGGTATACTTCTTAAAACTCAAGAGCGAAGTATTTAACACAATTTTGGCCTTCAAAGCCTTTGTTGAAAAACAATCTGGACATCAAATTCTTAAGCTAAGAACTGATAATGGTGGAGAATATGTTAAAAACACATTCATCAACTTTTGAACCGAAAATGGAATTCAAATGCAACATACTGTTCCATACACTCCACAACAAAATGGTGTAGCTGAAAGGAAAAATCGCACCTTAAAGGAAATGGCTAATTGTATGCTGCAATCTAAAGGACTCAGTCTTAGTGTTTGGGCCGAAGCAATTAATTGTGCAAATTATATAATAAATCGCACTCCTACTAAGGTTCTAAAGAATATCACTCCAGAAGAAGCTTGGAGTTCCATTAAACCAGATGTAAGTCACTTTCGTATTTTTGGAAGTGAAGCATGGGCCCATATTCCAGATGAAAACCATAAAGCTTTAGAACCTAAGAGTGAGAAATGTACTTTTGTTGGATATTCTGAAGATGTAAAAGGTTATAGACTTATTCCATTAAAGTCAAAAAATGTTATCATTAGAAGAGATGTAAAATTTGATGAAAATAAATCGACCTGCGAGCCTAGTCTGGCGGATGTGCCACCTCTTCCTATCTCTTCTACTTTTGAAAACATTTCTTCTTCAGATGATGAAAGTGAGGATGATAATCCTCCACCACCTTCTCAGGATCCTCAACTTCCAAGATGGGTCCGTGCTACTCAGGATGCAGCAGGTGATTTTGCCGGTGATCCTACAGATCAGCGACGTACACATTCTCAGTTTGAAAGAGCCTCTTCTTTACTGGCTCAAGCTCCAGTAAATCATTATCCTGACACTTTTGCAGAAGCTTCAGGCCATCTACATTGGGAAGCAGCTATGAATGAAGAATATCATTCATTGTTGGCAAATGATACATGGGATCTTGTTCCTCTACCAAAGGGACGCAAAATTGTTAGATGTAAATGGGTTTACAGAACCAAGTATGGACCAGATGGGAAAGTTGATAAACATAAAGCTCGTCTTGTTGCTAAGGGATTTTCACAGGTTGAAGGCATTGACTACACTGAAACCTTCTCACCTGTTGCCAAAATGAACTCTATCCACCTTGTTCTTTCCCTTGCTGCCTCTTTAAAATGGGAAGTCCATCAGATGGATGTTAAATCTGCCTTCTTGCATGGGGACTTGCATGAAGAAATCTATATGGAAAAACCCATTGGCTTCATCCAAATAGACTCCAGCCTTGTATGTCGACTTAAGAAATCTCTTTATGGTCTCAAGCAAGCTCCTCGGGCTTGGTATGCCAAAATGGATAGCTTTCTTTTAGAATCTGGCTTTTCTAGGTTTTATTCTGACAATACTGTCTACACCAAGAAAGTGGGAAACTCTCTTATCATCCTTGTTCTTTATGTTGATGATCTTATTCTTACTGGTAGTGATCCCAACCTTATAAACCATGTGAAGTCCAGCCTTAAAAAGAAATTTGAAATGGCAGACTTAGGACACTTACACTATTTTCTCGGTCTTCAAGTCTTGCAATCCAAGGAGGGTATTTCCCTTTCCCAGTCCAAGTATGCTTGTGATATTCTTCGTCATTTTCACATGGAAGAATGTAAGCCAGTCCCTTCTCCCTTTCAGTCTGGAGTCAAATTTTCAGTCTCTTGTACTTCTCCTGAAGTTGATGCTACCTTATACCGTCAACTTGTAGGAAAACTCTTGTATTTAACCCATACTTGTCCTGACCTTTCCTTTGTTGTTGGCCTTGTTGCTTGTTTTATGCAAAACCCCCGTGAAAGTCATTGGAAAATAGCTAAAAGAATAATTCGTTATGTTTGAGGTATAGTACAGTTTGGGATTCATTACAGTGCCAAAGCAGTTCCTCTATTAGTTGGTTTCACTGATTCTGATTGGGCTAGTGACCCTAATCATCGGAAGTCTACTGCCAGTTATGTCTTCACTCTTGGTTCAGGACCTATTACATGGGCTTGTAAGAACAGGCTGCCATTTCTCTTTCGTCAACAGAAGCGGAGTATCGTGGTGCCGTGGAAGCTAGTAAGGAAGCCTTGTGGCTTCGTCAGATCCTATCAGAATTTGGCTTTGAGCAGCAGCATCCGACCACACTTTGGTGTGATAATCAAAGTGCCATTCAGCTTTGCAAAGATCCAGTTCAGCATCAGCGCAGCAAACACATTGAACTTCACATGCACTTCATTAAGAAAACTGCATTCATGACCATGTTCTGAAGGGGTGCAATATTGTTCAACAAATGATCAGGTTTGAGCCACATCTTTCAACAAAAGGCTCCTCACAGAGGCGAAGTTCACTAGTGCCTCCTTCCTTTCCTATTGTGTCAATATTTGTAAATCCTTCAAATCCTATCCAGTTGTTCTTAAGGGGGGATGTTAGGATATTCTGAGCACAATAGGAAATATTAAAGTTCACTTGGTCTAGTATTGAGTAGGTAATAGAGTTAGGTAAAGTGTGTTTCTTTACCGTTGTAACATTTTGTAACTTACAATCTGACGGTCCACGTATGTATGAATCCTGACGGTTAATTTCTCCCTCCTCGTTAATTCCCGACCTTGATCGTGGATTGACAACCCGATTGTCCCCATGAATTCTATTTAAAGTGCATGGGAGGGTCATTTTGTAGGTTCACCGTGTATGAGAGAAGCTTATGTAAATTTTCATTCTTTTATTAATAAATTGCCTGTAGTAGCCACGTTGGCGCAGGCCATGGACTGTTTCCTTCTCTGAGGGTTTTAACCACATCAAAATACTGGTGTATTGATCTGTGATCTGTTTGCGAGCGGTGTCCTTTTGGTGTTCTGTCTGAGGAACTTACCCTGTAAATTCCTACAGCGCAGCCGTATATCGGCGATTGGGGTTTTTTAGCATAAGCGGTCTTTGATGCATGCGATGCGATATATATTTTTCAGTATGTAGTCTCGCATCACGATCTCACAATCTTAGAATTTGACTTGTAAGGGAGTATCCTATTGTTCCTTTTGCGATGCGATATTTCATAAGGAGCGATTTTATCTTACCTTATCATGAAACTTAAGCTTTTTTAGATTTTTTTAGGGTATTTTCTTAAGTTTATGATGGTAATTTTTATTAAAAAGGAAATACAAGCACTAATTCATTTTTTAAATTTTTTGACTAAGGGTCCCCACTTATTTAGTATTAGTAATAACACTAGATAAGAAGCGGGGTTGTTGCTGGCCACAACAGAGAGAAAATACATTTATTCAGAGTTGTACTATATACGGTATCTAAATACCAACATAGATCATACAAATATTTCCTTATACATTTTATGAATGTCCTCTACTTATCAAATCTACTATACTTCAAATAGAAATAACAAAAGAACATTCATAACCAACGTTCTTTTCCACGCCTCTATTGAGGTTTCACTAATTGTAGCTCACACCCATTTGTTGGCAAGTTGACAATGCTTCAAGTTATAACCTACAAAAATATGCATCCACACATATTAAGTACATTAATGTATAATATACTAAATCAAATTCAATAACATGTTACCCTTAATAGGTTTGTAGGTGGTCTTCCTTAATCTTCTGCAACCTGTAGTTTGGCTTCCACAACCTTCACTTATTCAACCAACTCTACTTAAAAATTTGGCATATTTTGTTAACTTATATCAGTTTATATTTTCTTAATAACATTAATAATCATCTACCAACATATGACCAAAGTTTTGGATTGGCTCTTAATCCTTCTCAAGATAGATTAAGCAAGAAGGGGCATTGGATACTTCCCTCGTTAGAACAAAATTTGGCCTCAAATTTAAATGCACTCTCTAAGGACTCATGCTAAACACATCATAAGCTGGTTTTATATACTCATGACAATTCACATTAGTTATTTTATTACTAGAGGATATACATACTGGTATTTTTGACATATTAGGGTTTAGTCAAGGAACAATACATTATATATTTAAATCTTAGGGACTTTTGACATATTGGGGTTTAGTCAAGGAACAATACATTATACATTTAAATCTTAGGAAGACAAATAGAAATTATGGTGTACTAATATACTGATAATAAGAAATCAACATTCTTATTTACAATAATATAATTACCAATTTAGGTCATCATTTTCATTCCATGTGCACACTATGGTTATCAACATTTACGAGTTTAACCCCGCTCTTGACCATGTTCTTATGTGTAAGCTAGTCCATTAAAAACAAATTTCACTCAAGTCATTTGATTTAGAAAATTTGTGCTTTTATGTCCAATGAGAGATCAATCTCTTTTAATGTATCAAGGCTCAATATCAATCATTGACAAGACAATAATGATTTTCACAATTTCAAGAAACTAAGAAGAGTAATAATTTTTTTTGTCATCATATTGCCACAGTTTGTTATATCATTACAATGTTCATTGACCTAGCTTTTTGTGGCCATTTGTAAAACAATGATAATAATATATTATCTTCAAAAAAGTTTAAGCTAAATAATTCAATTATAGAGGAAAGTTTACCAACAAAGCAAAATTACTACAAAATAATTAAAGTAATGGTAAAATAAATATTTAGTGGGACTTAATATGCAAACAAAAAGAATGTAGTTGTGTCCCCATTCCCTTGCATATAATTTTCTTAGAATAATAGTTGACTTCATTTAATATAAAAAATTCAGTTATTGAAGAATATTCACCAATAAAGCAAAATTACTACAATATAATTAAAGTAATGGGAAAATAAATATATATTGAATCTTAATGCGCAAACAAAAAGAATGTAATTATTGTTAAATTTTTTGTTTGTTCAATGATGTATCAGTTACTTTAGCCTAGTTTATCTTTTCATTAACAATGCATCAATTATTAGCAGTATAATCAATCATAAATGTAACTGAAGAAAGAACAATATATGCACTGAGAGAGAAGACAACAACACAAACATAAGAGACAACAGATTGGTCCAAGACCAGGGAAAAACCCCACAAGGGGAAGCCCTTTCAAATCTTCTTCTTTAGTAGATCGTCATGAAAATTTTACAGCAGAGAGTACAATGAGCCCAATACATATAATTTGCAGTGGAAAAAAATATGTCAAATCCACAGATCTACAGATCTATAATAACAACAAAGGAACTCAAATCTACTAGATCACTGAAGATGAATGAAGCCAAGGTGGAAAAAACTTAGATCTGAATTGGGTTGCCCTCATCAACACTATCTGCAAATGACTGAAACTTTAGGGTCACTCTAATGAAGACTGTATGCGAGCGACTGTAAGTGCAAAGTCTCTCCCAGGAGGTATCTGTGTGTGTAACTGTGGCTCTGAACAGTAAATACCCACAATCGCTCCCTTGTCAGGTTGTCTGAGTGACCAACAAGGTAAAGTCACACTCTTGCAGTGCTATCCGAGTGACCGAACTGACAAAGTCACTCCTTGGGTTACCTGAAGCAAGCGAATGAGGACTGGAACCCTTTGAACTACCTCTAAATCCAAAGTCGCTCCCTCTAAACTACCTTCAAGTGACCAAAGAGTCAAAGTCTCTCTCTTACCCACTCTGTGCCTACAATTGAGGATGAAAAACCTTGGACTTGTTCCAGTGACCGAGATCTAGAAAACCCTGACCCAGAGTGAACCATTCACTTGTGATTTCGATCCCAATGAGGACATTCATCAATGAACATGTGCGAGCCAAAACAAAGTAGAAGAATAGAAACATAACCTAAGTGTGTTTAAATGAGCTTGAGGACTCTTCCTTTTATAGTATTTCTTGAGGGTTTACTTCGGGTTAAGATTGACCCAAGTAGTTACTCATGTGGTTAGATCCGACACATTCCATAATGTATACATGAATAAAATAATTCAAAACTTAACTTTTGTTTAACTAAATTAGGTAATCTTTAGGTCGATTTTGCTCCTCTCGAAAAGAGGAGTTTAATGCACATATTATCTTAACAATTTGATTTTTTCAATGTGGAATTTGACCCTAGTTTCAAAATTATCACTCCCTCTCAACTAGGAAGAATTCCACCTTTCAATATCTATTAGTCTCTTCTCAACTCTATTTGTTGAAACTTTCTCGGATATAGAATAAGAATCGGGGAGCAATCACTGCCACCCTTATCTAGCAATAGGATAACTCATCATACAATGGAGTAACACTCTCAGTCCTTGAATCATATTGGGTTCTCTCAACCCATCCTATTGCCTATTGATCTTCCTAACAATGACCCTGAATAGTCATGTGGTAGAACACCTGCATCATAATCACCTTGGGTTGTACATCCCCAAGTACATTCTCTCATTGGCCAGACGAGAAGAAATACTCCCAACAAGCTTGACTTGTGGATATGATGCTAATTGGGGTATAATCTACAAAGACCAAGATAGGGTGAGATACAACTCTAACCCTATGGGTAACAGATAGGTATAACTTCCTATTGTCCAGATTTCCCTCAACCCTAGGAGCCCTCTCTCTAGATTCCTCATCCTAGGAGCTCAAAAAGGGAAGGAAGAGATGGATCAGTGTTCTCGATTAGCACTACCCCTCATCCGGAGGGGACTCATCCATAAATCCAAGGTGATCTCTGAAGACCAAGAACTATCTCTTGGGTAATTCCTTTGTGAAAATATCTGCAAGTTCATCTATCGATATGTCATGGAGCTTGACAACTCCTCTCTGTATCATATCTCGAATGAAGTGATATCAAATCTCAATATTCTTGGACTTGTCATGAAACACAAGATTATCTTCCAAACATATTCCAATCTTGTTGTCATAGTATATCACTGTAGTATCCAGGACCTACTAAAAAATATCTCCAAAGAGCTTTCTCAACCAAACTGCTTCGCAGCTAGCCATGCTAGCGGCAATGTATTCTACTTTGGCTATAATCAAAGCTACAAAATTTTGTTTCATGTTCACCCAGAATATCATGGTAGATCCAAGGCTAAAGAAGCATCCAGATGTACTCTTTATGTCGATAACGTTTCTTGCCCAATCAACATCAATCTAACCACGAGGTTGAAGATTTCCTGCAGAATACCTCAAGCCAATTGTGATCAACCCATGCAAATATCTCAATATGTGTTTAACAACTATCCAATATGAGTGGTGGGGTTCGTTCATGAATTGAATTAAAGTGTTTACTACATCTCATATGTATGGGTGAGTGTTGAAAAGGAACATTAGAGCCCCAATCAATTGTCTGTACTAAGATGGATTTTCTAAGTCTAGTCCTGCAACATCTCCACATAGTTCCTTGAAGTTTATTTCCATTGGAGTGACCATGGATTTACATTCAGTTATTCCAAATCTTTCTAGCAACTTTACAATATATTTTCCTTGTAAGAGGAAAATCTTACCAGCCTTTAGCCACACTTCAAGACCCAAAAATTAGTGCATGAGACCAAGGTCTTTCATTTCAAATTTAGATGCTAGCTTCCTCTTACGTTTAATCATCATAGGCTCACTACTTGTCAAAAAGAGATGGTCAAAATATAAAACAAAAATTATTGGCATATCTTGGAATGCCTTTAAATAGAGGTTGGGATTGATATTACTTCTTGTGAATCCCAGCTTCATGAAGTAACTGTCAATACATGCATACCAAGCTCGGGGAGCTTGCTTCAAACCATACAATGCCTTCTTCCACTTGCAAACATGTATTCTTCAATCTTCCATTTCGAATCCTTGAGGTTGTTCAACATATACCTCTTCCTGTAACTTTCCATAGAGGAAAGTGGTCTTTACAACCATCTCATGAAGATTCCATCCCTGACTTGCAACAAGGGAAACTATAGAATGAATGGTTTTATATCAGGCTACTAGAGAAAATATGTCATCATATATTCTCCCTCTTTCTAAGAGAAACCTCTAGCCATGAACCTTGATTTATATTTCTCAATGCTACCATCAATTCCATGTTTGATTTTAAATAATCATTTTGAAGTCACAACAAACTTACCTTTTGGTCTAGGTACAACATCCCATACATAATTGATTCATATTCTTCAGCCATAGCATCCTTCCAAACTTGTTCTTTTGCAACTTCTTAGAATGGGGTTGGTTTGTCTTGAATCATAGTACTCATAGAAACAACATATCCTTGATACCTACATGGTTGTTTCTTTTCCTTGTATGAACTATGAATGGGAGTATTTCTTTCAATATCTGGTAATGTATCTCAAAGACAAAGTGGTCTCTTCTTGGAGGGAGGATCACTTGGAGGAGGATCTAACCGATCCATAGGTTCTATGGGGTCTTCAACCATATCAGAATCAGGTGCTGAGGACCATCTAGAATATCCCAGTCATCATTCCCTTCCTTAGGAGGAGGAATTGCAAGAAGATCTCTTGATTTACGATGAGCTGCATCTTCAACAAATGTTATGTCCCTACTAATTTCGACTTTTCTCTAAATAGGAATATAAATTGCATATGATTTGGAATTTTCACAATAACCCACATAGGTACCTTTTTTGCCAGTATCTTCTAAATTTTCCCTTTTATCTTTCACCATGTGAAAATATATTGGACATCCAAATACACGAAGATGGCTAATATCAGGCTTAGTGCTTCTGAATATTTCTTCATGAGTCTTGTTTTCTAATGCTTAATCATGCACTCTGTTATGAACATATACAATAGTAGATGTTGTTTCAGCCCAAGGGAATTTTGGAACCTTTTGATCATGTAGCATAACACGTGCAACTTCTAGTATAGACCCGTTCTTTCTTTCAGCTAGACCATTATGTTTAGGGGTATATGGTACAATTGTTTCCTTCTTGATTCTATCTTTCTTGCAAAATGCTATGAATTATTTTGACATGTATTCTCCTCCATTGTCGGACCTGAAGACTTTGATTCTCTTTCCTAATTTATGTTCGATCAAGGCTTTGAATTCCTTGAATGTTTCAAAGGCTTCATCATTATGCTTAACATAATATATCCATGTCTTTCTTGAGAAGTCATTGTTAAAAGTAATGAAGTAGAGATGACCACCAACTGAATGTATAAGCATCTAACCACATATATCAGAATGAATGAGATGAAGAATGTCATGGATTTTGTTCTTACTTGAGGGAAACAGTCCCCTTGGTTTCTTTCCACTTGCACAACCTGGGTAGACTTCATCATGATGAGCCTGAACATTGGGAATACCAGAGACCAAATTCTTTAATTTCAGAAGTGTGTCATAGTGAATATGAGCCAGTTTGTGGTGCTATAATTTGCTCGAGTGATTGGTATTATGAACCAATGCAAAGAGAGGTCTTCTAGAGATTTTATAGAGTCGTTCAAATCTCGATCCTAAAGTGAAGGAATCCTTCATAGGTGAATCAGAAGGCCAAGTTATAACTTTACCTTTGATGAAGGAAACTCTCATCCCTTTATCTTCTAATGTGGATACAGATACTCGGGTCTTTATTAAACCCGATACATACATAACATCATGTAGCAGAACTGATTCCCCATAATTTAAATGAGATTTAACAGACCCAAAGCCTTTCACTAGATGAGTAGAGTTGTCTCCAAGAATTATATTTAACTTAGTCTCCCTCTTTACCAGATCAGAGAGGACTTCTTTATAACCAGAGAAATGATGAGTGGCCCCACTATGAACTAACAAACTATCCCACGAATCTAGTGGAGAAGAACTAGTAAGAGTAGAAATGAGAATGTATTTAGATTTATTCATTATATTACTTTCATACTTGGGAGAATTTGAATTATTTTGAGAAGGGTGATGTTCTTCATGATCAGTTGAGGAGTCTCTCTTGAATCTTCTATCATAGTTCTTCCTTTGAAAATATTTTCTTCTTTTGTCATTATAGTTTCTTCTAGAGTTGTATTGATGTCTTTTATTCTTGTCGGGATTGTTATGAGCAATATGACCTCTCTTATGACAATAGAAGCATTCAACCTAAGATAATGACTTTTCATTTCTCCCTTTTGAGTTTTGAGAAGAAGGCTTCCATGATGGACCTCCTTTTGACTTCTTCTTCTTCTTTTCACGAGAGATATATTCAGTGGGCTCTCCCTCTTCATGATTTTGAATCCTTCCTCTTTCTATAATTCTATATTCTTCTTGTGTGATATTTCCAACAATTTCATCAAATGTTGGAAGGACATTGTTGTTGTTGATTGTAGTAATGAATATTTCCCAAATAGGAGGGAAACCTCTAAGAGTCACAACTACAATTTCCCTATCTGGCACATTTTCACCAACCCTCTACAATTGATCTCTAAGGCAGGAGATCCAAAAAATGTAGGATTGAACTTTTTCCCCTTTGTTCATCTTAGTTTCCTTGAGTTGATATTTTAGAGTGATAATTTCATTCAAGTTGTTAACCTCATACATACCAGCTATCTTGTCATACATACCTTTGGACTTTCGTAAATTCCCAACATAAGCAGGTAAGTGATCTTGTAATCCATCGTCTATAATTTGCTTTTCTTTAGAGTCACTTTTCTTGTACCTGTTCTTGAGAGAAGCATAAGCATTTTCTAGACGTTCAAGCATCCTTCCTTGGATGTATTCCAACACATCATTGTTGTCAGTTGTGATCTCCAACCTGACTTTCCATGCAACAAAGTTTGATGCATAACCCAACCTTTCATGCTCCTTGAAGGTAGAGGATGACGTCCTTATCTTGAATAGGCGATCTGCTAGTTGATGAAGAGGGCTTCAAATCTTGTCTTCTCTTGGGCTTGGATTTCACCTTATTTCTAATACCATGCTAAATTTTATGATTGTTCAATGATGTATCAGTTACTTTAGCCCAATTTATCTTTTCATTAACAATGCATCTATTATTAGCAGTATAATCAATCATAAACGTAACTGAAGAAAGAAAAATATATGTAGTGATAGAGAAGACAACAACACAAACCATACGAGACAACAAATTGGTCCAAGGCAAGGGAAAAACCCCACAAGGGGGAAACCCTTTCAAATCTTCTTCTTTAGTAGATTGTCATAAAAATTTTATAGCAAAGAGTACAATGAGCCCAAAACATATAACTTGTAGTGGAAAACAATAGGTGAGATCCATAGATATACAAATCTATAATAACAACAGAGGAACTCAGATCTACCAGATCACTGAAGATGACTGAAGCCAAGGTGACAAAAACTTAGATCTGAACTGGGTCTCCCTCATCAACACTATCTACGGGCGACTGAAACTTTAGGGTCACTCTAATGAAGGTTGTATGCGAGAAACTGTAACTGCAAGTTTGCTCCCATGAGGTATCTATCCCTATGACTGTGGCTTTGAATAGTAAATACCCACAGTCGCTCCCTTGCCAAGTTGTCTAAGCGACCAACAAGGTAAAGTCGCATTCTTACAATGCTATCTGAGGAACCAAACTGACAAAGTCTCTCCCTGGTCTACCTGAAGTGAGTAACCGAGGACCGGAACGTTACGATCTGCCTCTAAATCAAAAGTCACTCCCTTTCAATTGGTTCTGAGCGACTAGAGACTCAATGTCACTCTCCTACCCATTATGTGCCTACAACTGAGGATGAAAAACCTCAGATCTATGCTAGCAAATGAGATCTAGAAAACCCTAACCCAGAGCGAACCTTTCACCTGTGATCTCAGACCTAATGAGGACTTCCGTCAATGATCTTGTGCAAGCCAAAACAAAGTAGAAGAATAGAAACATAACTTAGTGTGTCCAAATGAGCTTGAGGTCTCTTCCTTTTATAGTCTTTCTTGAGGGTTTACTTGGGGTTAAGATTGACCCAAGCAGTTACTCATGTGTTTAGCGCCAACCCATTCCATAATATATGCATGAATATAATAATTCAAAACTTAACCTCTGTTTAAGTGAATTAGGTAATATTTAGGTTGATTTTGTTCCTCTCGAAAAGAGGAGTTTAATGCACATATTATCTTGATCATTTGATTTATTCAATGTGGAATTTGACCCTAGTTGCAAAATTAACAATTATATCCCTATTCCCTTGCAAATATTTTTTTGGAATAATAGTGGACTTCATTTAGTATATTCAAGGCTTAGAAAAAAATAAAAGTTAATATACATGCAAATTTTCCTCGTTGTTTTCTCAACACAAATTCAGGATTTAGAGCAATTTCGATTTCAAGTTAGTGATATAGCAAAGAATGACAATATATAGGTACACACATAATATGCTATGATAAAGTTATTAGAGTTAAAATATAACCATTGGTAATCTTCGGTAGACCTAGACATAAAATGTATCATGTTGTAACTAAAAGGCTACGATTTGATTAACAAAATGTAAACAAAGCTAAAGGGACATGGATAGAGTGTGATAGACAAGAAGATGACTTTTAATCTATAACTTGGCCATTCCACATTGAGGTGTTCTCAACCTTTATTTCAACATTTTGTAGTGACTATAATCCATCATAATGTTATCAATTGAGTCTATTGATATCTTTGAAGTCTCAAAGGTGGTAATGCACTCTATGCAAAAACGATATTCTCTAGAACCTCACATAACATAAAGTGGATTAAGCACATTAATATGTTCACTGGTAATGTCCAAAGGCTGACCTTTTCTCGCATCTACAGGGAGCAAAATGATGTTGTAGATGCATTATCTAAGGATGGTTGCAATAAAAGTTTGGGATAAATCCACTACTTTGAGTTCTGCAATGACTCTCTGCTTAGATCGGGGAAGATTGATATCTTATAGTTTCCTTGTTGTGCAAGATACATTTCGTATTTTCTGTGCATACACTTCATGATTTTGCTAAATAGGTGACTCAATAAGTATTACGTATAAAGTTTTTACCGTGTTGCATTGTGTTTCCTTATGTGCGAGACAAGATATACATAGGTACTTTTTTTGGAAGTTGTAAAGCAAGGATAAAAAATTTGGAAGTTTTTTAAAGAAATTTTGAACATAGATGTATTAAGATTGTGGTATATTAGAGGAATTAAAACAAGGCATATATATGCTAATGTAAACAACCTTATATTAATAGAAAAACATTGTTTTTTTCGTATTGAAAAAAAAATCTAAGTCATATGGTTTTGCCGAACATGAACCTTTAGGATCAGAATTCAATGGTTAAATGGTAGATTTGATTTAGGGTTTAGTTTGAATAAAACATTAAAACAATGGAGGAATAGCGGGAAGTCATTTCTCATCTTTGAGTTTGACCCTTGACAACATGCACTTCTCCATTCATTTATTTGCTATGTCTCAAGCATACCTTGCCATTATAGTATGTGTGTACTAGGTAATCCGTCCAATGTTTGCTCAACCCTCCCTATGTGTAATCAATCTATTCGGTCACTTGCCTCCCTTGTAGCTGATTGTAAATATATGTTCGGTCCGCTCAACGCTCCCTACATGTAATCCCTCTGCCTAGTCCATTGCCTCCCTTGCAACTTCTTGTAAATCTTGGCTCGATCATTGACACCTCCCTCACCAAGTTGTCATTGCATGCAAGCTCAATTCACTTCCTATAAACTAGCTTGACCATACTAATCAAGACCTTCTGACTTCCCAGGAGTAATCACCTTTGTCTCAGCTGAACGTCATCTGAAAATTCGAACCTGAATTGAATTTAATAATTGTCAAACTTGAACTACATGACTTAGACTATAATATTTCTATATTTGTTAAATTCTCTACCTATTGGAAGATAGGGGCTTATTTTATTGCTAACATGGCCTTGTGGCCAACTAAACCTACATTAAGCTAAATTTTAAAGGAAACTATCTTAGTGGAGTTGTATTCCATGGTAATTATTGTCTGCTAATAAATTGTCAAAATTTTGGGTACAAAAATAAAGTAGGTTATGAGTTGACTATAGATAAAATCTGGGGCAAGATCAAAATTCCCTCACACCATGATACAATTCTAGCAATACACAATGCTAAACATGGAAGCATACACACAAAAAAACTAATGCATGCACACACAAAGGTGAAAATGAACAATAGCCAATGTCTCCTATTATTAATCATAAATTCAACTTACATGCATGCAACATTCTTAAAAGTATGTCAAATCACATAATTCTTTGTTACCCTTCATCATGTGTTTATCATTTCATTTCCCCTACAAGCACATTCTCCATAGAAATTAGAGCCTATCGAACTTTAAATTATGGTGTGTTTCCACTCTTATTGTTGGTAGAGTATCACCATTGTTGCTATGTACCCACCAACAATATAGCTTGATACATTACCATTGGTGTATGATTTGAATGAAAAAATTCCATTGCGGTATGTTATAAAGGCTCTTTTGATTTCTCGCTATTATATCTTGATCAATTCTTTGATTGTTCAATATGACAGTGTGCAAAAACCAAGCTTGCCATGAAGAAATATGTCAAAGCAAAGACCAAAAGAGACTGTAGCAGGTGGTACTCCCATGGATGTAAGCCCAAAGAATCCCAACAAGACCAATTTCTCAGACACATCCATATTCATGGAATTATAACACAATAATTAGTGGCAAGAGATTTACAAAATTTTCAAAATGAAGCTTATCCTTGGCCATTTATACCATATATATTTAACCATCTTATGTGGTTGAGATCTGAATTATAACTTAATATCCAACTCAATGCATTCACTCTAAAGATAAAAATATGTACTCCATATATTGTGAGATTTGACAATTATCATAAAATAGTTCTATATATGTGATTACCACTTTTGTCTATAAGCTTGAATTGGCATTAGTAGGCACAAATAAAATCAATTAGTTCCATCTCAACTTATGAAGAAATTTTAACAATATTTATATTATGTATATGTATCTATCTATATATATATAGAAACATAATCATATTACTCATAAAAAGCCTAACAACAATAAATAAGCAATAGGAGCCTCTATCTCAAGTAAAATAAAAAAACCTCAATCCATGAAACGAGTATTTGCTACTGAGTCTCTATAAACAAGGAGCAGTGATCATTGCTCATTCCAAAGAAATAAGAACAAAAAATAAAGACGCTGTACATAATATAGTGGAATTCGAAAAATCAGTCATAATGGTATATTTAAAGCTAAAATGCAAAAAAGCAAATTTGAAATTACCCAAGGCAAGGCTCCCCATATGACCCTCATGCCCATGTGTAATACCAACTGATTCAATTTTATTACTCCACCGTTGAATAACAGTTGTATTAGGTAAAACTTTCTGCGCCGAAAGTTCCTCATAGCTATTTCACATGTGTCGGGATTAGGTGAGAATAATTTTGATAACAAAATAGAATAAGCAACATAATACGAGGAAATTTTTGTACATTAAATGCGTAGTTATACGATTACATTATCAATTTGGCTTATGCTATAGCAAAACTTATTAGTACGTAATTCGAGCATTATCGATTATGTATTAATAAGTTTTTCTATGTTAATAAATTAGCCAATTTGACAATGTAATTATGTAACATATAGAGAAATCGTTCATTATTTATTATGCACTAATAAGTTTTGCTATACTAGTTAACTTATTTAATTAATTATGGAAAATAAAAAAGGGTTATATTAATTCAGTGGTGACTATATAGAGAAATCGTTAAGGGACCAATTTTCTATCTGTATCATAGTGTTCATGTCACCACTTAATTAATTATGGACAATTAAAATGGAAAAATCTATTTGAGGTGGAAGAATTGCTTGAATTATTTTTTGTTGAAGTCTGGGCAACAAAAATTCAGTAAATCTTGCAGAAGTCGTGTTTAAATCATGTTTTTGAAAATAGAAATGGATTCAACACCATCAAAAACCTTTGGAGCACCCAAAATCTTGAAGTTGAACAACTATAACCTGAATTTATAAAAATCCTAGCCGGAATTTATCAAAATATTGCCAGAATTTTCATGATTTTCATGGCAAAAAACAGTCTATTTAAACTACGCATTAAAAACTTCATGGGCCTATCACTTTGACTAACCCTATATTTGGTTGATTATTTTCCTACCTTGTATAATACTCGACCTCGTTGTATTCAGAGTGATATTCCACTCTGGTATTCTCAATGTAGATCAACTCTCTATTATCAACTATGTTATGTAGTATGTACAGTAGCCTATACTTTGACTGAGTAATGCTTTGACATGGGATGAAATGGGATGAAATGGAAAGAAATATTATATCCAAACTATATGACCAATCCAAGCTAAAGGAACAATCTAAACCAAGAAAAAAATTAATACAAATTTCCGATGATTTGGAATGTTGCTAAAATGATTTATAAAGAGTAGATGATTGAGTGAGTTGGAAAAGGCTAATAAATTAGAAATCCCCCAAAACTAGTAAGAGAATTGCTTGAGAAAAAAATCTCATAATGTTGTCAAAACTATTGAAAAATTCTACCGAGATTAATAAGAAAGATGCAGTTTTTGTTATAAATATTCATGACATGTATATTCTTGATTGTTGGTGTTAGTCAGTGAGGAATTAATAGTTGGCAGGAGTTTGTCAATGTAGGTAAGAAATAAATGGCAATCAGTGGAGGTCACTATAGAATCTCCATCTACCTTGTGTATAAATTACAATCATTGGAATGCAATCTACAAACTCTTTGTGTGAGTTTTCACCTCTGGTATAGTATTAAAGTTGAGGGTTATGAGGCTAGAAGTGAGCGAGTCTGGTGTAAAGGACTGCATTGGTGTGATTGTTGCGGGCTATATGAGCGTGGGAGAAGTTGTGTCATATGTTGAGTGTAGACATTGAATAGAACTTGTGGAGACTGTGTTAATGCAAGGCTTGTTTGCTTGATTAATAGGTGCAAGGTGGAGTGTTTAGCGATTGAGCAGCTACACTGAGAAAGGGACCCACGTGTGTGAAGGAGGAATCATACCTTCATGAAGGTAAACCCGTTCAAGCATTTTTTTTCCTAGCAAGGTTGCAGAGATTTATGCAATATCCAGTGTTCATGATTTGGAGTAAGAAGAAGAAGAAAAAGTTGAACACAAAGTTTGGAGCAACAAATTCAAGAAAATGTTTCATCAATATATTATAGCAAAGAAATTCAAAATGAAATATTTGAGTCATGTTTGTAAGCCTAGCTGAGACTTAGACCAACAAGCAAATTAACATTTTGGTCGTGATTAAGGGGAGTTGTTAGAAATAATCATGACATGTACATTTTAGATTGTTGGTGTCAGTCAATAGGGAGTTAATAGTCAACAAGAATTGGTGAATGTAGGGAAGAAATAAATGACAGTCGACAGAGGTCATTGTAGAATCTCTGATTACCTTATGTATAAATTACAATCAGTGGAATGCAATCTACAAGTTCTCTGTGTGAGTTTTCACCTTTGATAATTTTGAACTCTCATTATTCTCAAAGTAAGAAAGTTTATGAGTTTAGGGGGAACTCTCATTTACAACAACCCAATGCCAAATCATGCCAAAAATAATGGCATTCTTGTCTTATTTTAACATGATCATTGTAAAACAAATTAAAATTTCATAGAATGCAAATTATGGTTGAATAATTTGACAAGGATGTACCCTTTTGATTGGTCTGGATCAGGGGTTAAATTTGACGGGTGCTCTTACCCGTCAGAGAATTTTTTTTATGACGGTTTTACTTCTAAATTGCCCATCACATGACTTTTAATATTTATTTGTGCAAGTTTCGTTTAATTTTGCAAATTGTATTTATAATTGTTACAAAATTTCCATGCTTTGTTGTACCAATTAACTTAAATGTCATTTCTACACTTTCATTTCAGACGTGTTGATGACACTTTTATGTGATTTTTCCAGGTTGTTGAAATATTCTGTTTTTTTTTTTAAATGGAAATAGTGAAAAAATAGATGGAAAATATGTATCTTCTATAATTTTTTTATTTCTAAAAAATAACAAATATATATTAAAAAAGTCGAAAATATATATCTAATTACTCTCCTTGAAATAGTGATGTAATATTTTGCAACTAAAATTAGACAAAAAAATTAGTTTATTATGAATTAGTATTCACTGAAATAAGCAACCAGTGACTATTAGCATGATTCCTGTCTAATTATTGCTCAGCCAAATCCTTTATAGCACTCTAATGTAATATAATTCACATATTATAATATATATATATATATATATAATATATATATTTATTTATATTGGTAGACCAATTTATTCTTTGTTTTGTTATTATTTTTTTTTTTTTTTAATTTAATTAACAGTAAATTTTAAGATGTTAATATATTAAAAATAGTGTTTTAATCAGATTTTATTTTAAAAAATGTTTAAACTATGAAAAATCTCCATTTTTAAAAATAATATAAATTTAAAATCATTTTGAATTTGGCTTGGGCGATGGGTGTATACTAACAACAAAAATGGGTCTATATAAACGTAAGGGAAAATGCCATATTTGACGATACAGGTGTTGATGCAATGCGTTAGCCATCATCATTTTTTTTTGCATTGAAATCGTCCTTCCTTCCTAATCCAATGGGAGGGAAGGTGAGGCCGTGGAACTAGAGCTCGTTGTGGTAGTGAAAAGTGACTATAAATTTGTGGTGTGGGGATCAAGCATCCTCAGTTGGTTTGGGGGATTAATCTCGGTTTTTCACCTTGTCTTAGCTTTCCCTTTATGGGTTTGGGTGGGGATTTTACCAAACTTTGCTAGGTTTTTACCTTGCTTTAGCCTTCTCCTTATGGGTTTGGCTAGGGATATTACCAGACTTTGCCAATATACCGGTAAGATGGGCATTTGAGTTATGTGGATTGGTAGTCAAATTAGCCTTTCCAAGAGTGGAAACTAGGATGATGAGATAAGGGGGAGAAAAGAGAAACTGATGGAACCAAGACCTTCGAGGTCCATAAAGAAAAGAGAGGAGAGAGGTGAGTTGAGTCTTACTCGGAGGTCCATAAAGAACCAAGAGGAGAGAGAAAAGTTGAGTCTTACTAAATCCATGTGAATAGCATAGAAAAACTCTGGCAAGAACAAGCCCTAAAAGTTCCAAAAATGGTGAAAAGAAAAGTATTTTGCAAGATCTCATGACTAAACTACAAATATGTGAAATCAAACTCGATTCATATATTAAAATCACTTTTGATCAAGACTGTAAATATATTCATTGGAACCAAGAACCTACCTGTTCATAGCTAACTGATACCCTGCAGAAGATGCTAGTCTGCGAAATGAGTTTCGCCATCTGTCATTATTTTTTAAGTAATGACATCTTCGTAGTATCCATGAACAGGTTTGTCTTTGCAAGGGACGCGCAGGATTTTGTAAAAAGAAAGTGAGCACCTGCCCCTGCCATCGATGTAATAATAGCGTTTTGATTCATTGAGGAAGAGGAAATCCTTGTCGTTGCTCCAATTGTGGGTTGCATTGTTAGTTGTGAAGTTATTGTAGTTGAGCTTATTTACCTGAACTGCATTGTGTTGATCCTTCTGATACTTAAAAGCTGCAAAAAAGAAAAGTAGAAACAAAGGTTCGAAACTCAGGAAACTAAAAACATAAGAAAAGAGGTCCAAGTTCGAAACCCGGTAAAAGAAAAACAAACCATAAGGTACTTACAGATCTAGTCAAGGAGAAGGAAGGTATGTTTGGCATTTGCAATAGGCTCATTTCAAAATTTTCCGGAGAAAATCTATTGTTTGAAATCCTGGGCACGGAATGAACATTTGAATTTTTGGGTACTGACAAGAATTGATTGCATACCTCCGAAGAAATCCCGAGAGTTTTACATTGGACGGAAAATGGCCTTATCAGTTAATGGAAGTCCATACATGGTCATATATGTATAACCATCCATACACATGGTCATGTCAATTCCTCGGGGCGAGGGTAGTGCAGACTCCGAAGTGTCGTCATTGCAGTATGCGGTGTATATATATAAATATATATATATATAATATATATATATATATAATATATATATATATATAATATAAATAATAAAACTTGTTAATTTTCAATATACCCGTCAATATGACTTTTTCAACTATTATTAGCCAGTCAGTGATGACGTGCAGATTTGAAAACCAATCATATTTAACATGTAAAAACTCAAAAAACGGGCATACGGGGTCAAATTTACCTATCAATATGACTTTTTCAACTATTATTAGCCAGTCAGCGATGACGTGCAAATTTGAAAACCAATCATATTTAACATTTAAAAACTCAAAAAAGGGCATACGGGGTCAAATTTAACCCCTGGTCTGGATTAAATAAAGAAATTTGCAAATGGCTAATTAATTTAATCAAGTATGCCTTTTTACCATGATAAGACACCTTCTCAATAGAAGTTTGATAAAAAGACCCTTTAATGAGCACACCTGGTCTTTCGTAGAAATAATTTAGTTATTTGCACTGGCCATGAGAAGTAGGTGACCATTTTTAATGTCATAAAGAAAGAAGCAACTCAAAACTGAATTACATATTTAAAATAAATTTTAGGTCATAAAGAAACTCTATTGAACTCTTATTTCCTATGTATCTTGTTCTAGCATGATATGAAGTAACAACATAGATACAAGATCTAATATATTTTTCTAAGGCTTAAAAAAGAAGGGAGATGAATGGAAAATAGACAGGACGTCTGTTCTTTCTAAATGTCGTTGGTCTAATGACGCACAAACGTCGGTTGTTCAACACCCATTCCGATGGCACAAATGCCGCTGTGGGAGGGTCCTCACAATATTTAAAAAAAAATTATTGAAGACGTCGCTCTTGTGACACTTTCTAAGGGTAGAAATGGTGCAATAGTGGTAGGTTCATTGCAAAATATTTTAAAAAATTAGCGGAATCGTCGATCTTGCGATGCCATTTCCGATGATAAAAACATTGCAAGTATGACAGGTTCGTCGCAGAATATTTTAAAAGATTAGCGGAGCCGCCAGTCTTGCGATGCCCTTTCCAACGACATAAATGTTGCAACTATGGTAAATTCATCACAAAATATTTTGAAAATTAGTGTAGTCGTTAGTCTTGAGACACCCTTTCCGATGACAGAAACCTCACAAGTATGACAGGTTCATCACCAAATATTTAAAAATAATGAGCGGAGACATCAGAAATTTCACTATGGCAGTTTCATCGCAAAATATTTTAAGAAATTAGTAATTCCATCATTATTGCGATCAGCCCTGGAATTTCAAATCTTCTTTGTCTGTCAAATAAAAATTTGATGACGTTTTTGAACTTTTCATGCTCTTCATTTTATGTTCTACTCAAATTTCTGAGTGTCAATCTAGAAACTACTCTTACATCTCAGCGTCCATTAATCCCCTTTGAGAGTGCCTTGCTTTTAAATAGTATGCAACCATACTTTTAAGACTTTACGAGATTTTTTAGCTTTTGAGATTAATAATTTTGATTATGTACTTAAATGTTAACATGTAAAGAACACTAAAGAAAGGCACAGGATTAAGATGATAAAAATCCTCAATCACCATTATTTGATGAGAAGTTGGAAAATAATAACACATTATAAAAGTATGACATTTAAAAAGACAACATGCTTCCTGATCAATAATAAATATTGATATGATGAAAAAAGAAGTTGGAAAGTAAGTTGTAACAATATCTTGATTAAACATAGCATTTAATAAGCCTCACTCGAGGCATTATAGATCAATTACTCAATTCTTGGTTGGGTGGTAATAGGCTTTTATAGGTTTTTCTTCTTGTACATTGATGATTTCAATTAGAAATACTTTTGATGGTTTCATGCTTTTGAATGTTTATGACAAAATGATGAGGCATCATATCTACAAACATTGGGAGTCGGAGAACATATTAGATGTAATTAGGTCCATTGTTCAACTAATTCAGTATCAATTTTAGATCTCGCTATTAAAGAAAAACAATATATAAATATATATTAAAAAAAGGACAACATATAAATATATATGAAGAGTGGATTTAATCTTCAATCTAAGTTTTTTTTATAAAAAAGAACCTCAACAACTAGTTACAAGTGGCAGTGGTAAGACACAAATACTTTCTCAACATATGTATCTATTGTAAAAATGTTTCAGGCAAAAATTTAATTGCATGTGTTTTATAATATATGGATTTCTATTTGTAAGTATCATATTACATACAATAGATATTTAAAAATCATCTCAAAAGGAAGCATTTGGACAAAGTGAGTAAACAATCAAGCTTTCAAAATATCCTTTGATTTTTTATTTCTCAATAACATAACATGAAAATTATTCACTGTAATTAGTAATAGAAGTACAAATATGTCACTGGTAAAAATTTGTTTGAATCAATTGTAATAATGGTTTCCATCGATTGTAGTAATAATTTCTAAAATCAATTTAGATGTCGTAATTAAACTGCAGCAAATTAATGGTAATAATGAGTTTCAACAGCTATAATTATTATATAACAATGCTTGAAATCGAATGTAATAATATGAATTAGGGCTGGTGGAAGATCTCATCGATATCTTGTAGGAGAAGCATTCGCAATAAGCAGTGTTTTAGACATAAACGTGAATGCGTGAAACTATAATGAATCTTTCACTTTCCACACAGTTATAAATAAAAGTCAAAAGCTAGAGACTTTTTTACACAAAACAGAGCATTGAAAATATGGTTAAAAGTAAAATGATACCTTAAGCAAAGTTTACTGAATGATGTACACGTTCCGACTTAAAGAAAAGTGTTGCGGAGGACTCCTGTTTTAGCTAGGTTGTTTGTAAAAATTTTCACAATTCCTTCAACACAACCAACCATGAATAGCAGGTTTCCTTGTTGCTTGTCCTTTGTAAGTG